>JAOUQW010000032.1:2336968-2362964 GCA_028565825.1 Olivaichthys viedmensis
CTCAAGCAGTATCAGTGGAAACAAAATGCACCTCAGCTCACTTTTGGGTGTCATATCAAAGGGTGTGCACACTTGTGAAACGTGGAGAAGGTGAAAGGGGTGTGGAGACTTTCCGGCTTGACTGTATCGTTTACATAACGTGCATTTTTTTTTTTTTTTTAACATACATTTCAAAACTATTAATATTTGAATTTATCTACATATGGTACATACCTGTTCGGAGCGCCCGCCAGTTCCCGCCCCCATTTAGTCACATGTCTGTACTGGCCAATCATTGTGGAGGTGGGCTGCCAGTATAAACGCTTCAGTTTCGGAAATAAGTGACTTTTCCAAACTGCATCTCTCCTCTCTCCCCGACGTGTCTTTCCAACACTCCAAAGTCTTCGGAAGCCTGTTGGGAAGGAAGTAAACAAGGAAAATAATCCGCGTATTGGAACATGATGGACTCTTTTCTTTTTTTTATGATGCAACAATTTGCCTGTCACATGCTCAAATCAAACTCTGATTTTTAATGAAGATTTCTCTTCTCCTCGTTTCTTAAAAGAATGCGGCAAAACCACTGCAGTGACGGTTTTCACACTGCTCACTTAAATCATTTTTTCCTGAAAAAATAAAATAAATTCTCCTGAAAAAGCACATCTTTTAAGGTTTAGAGGGCCATTAAAGCCAGAGATTCAGTAATGTTTTTGTTTTATTTCAAACCGGCCTTGACAGAAGATTTTTCGCTATTATACCATGACATTATGGAAAGAGTTCAGAATCCTGCTTTAGAGATTATCAGTCACGATGCTGCAGCCATGAAATCCTTTGACATGGCCCGTCCTTTTTCTGTGATGGATTAGTGAGCTATAAAAGTGTGATTGCTCTTTTTCAATAATGCACGTAGCGTTAAATAGAATGAAGGGGCAAAGCCGTAGCTGTTAGATGCCCTTGGAGCTCTGTGGCAGAGCTTCCTATGGTGTCTGTTCAGCAACATGTGCCTGATCAGAAAGTCGGTCTTTGTTTGAAATCCATCTCTACACTGTGCACTTTGTAGGTGAATTTTTTAAAAACTTTTTTTATTATTATTTTTTAAATAAATGTTTCCAGAATCTGATTGAATGTTTCCTCATCCTTTCTCCGCTCCTCCTCAGGCCTACAACATCCATGTAAATGGGGTCCTGCACTGCCGAGTGCGCTACAGCCAGCTCTTAGGCCTGCATGAACAGGTAACAAACTCTTGGAAACTAAGAATGGAGCATGTACGCATACAATAAAGCCCTTCATGCCTGATGTGATTAGTAGATAGATGGGGAGATATCTAAATGATTCCTTTGTGGGTAATAACAGTAATAAAAGTGTCTAGTTTCTCTGAATATAAAAGGCAAAGGTATTGCACACTTTGTTGCTTATTAGTCACAAAGCAGTGCTTTTTAGGGTTTCATTAACAAGCACATCAATGTTTTCCAGTTAAAAATGCTGAGCCCACACGTCTTTTTCTGGCCTTTGATTACTCTTCGTGCAAAGAGCGTCCAAGTCATGAGGATGTGCAATGATTTGTTGATGAATGGAGAAAACTTTAGGGATTCAACCAGCAGTGCCACGTTGCTGTTGCTAGGTAACAGGGGCCGGGAATTGCGGTCGGATGAGGCACCCTGGTAACGGGGGTTGCCATGGTGGAGGGCTGCAGCCGACTCGCTCTGATTGGCCTCAAATCTAATTACCTCCATGTAATTAGAAGACGCGTTATTGTGAATACCAAATGTGTTTGGCACAACAGTCATCTTTTGCCTTTTTATATTTCTTGGGTAATACATAGTGATATTAGTATAGTTTTATATATAGCATAGTATTTTTACAGAACATACTGTGATGTATTATGAGCAGATGATGCATCTTTGTCTGGCAAATCGTTCCTGCATTATGTTGGTAATGACCCAGGCAGATCCACTGCGGCATAGTTCTCTATAAAAATTGAGAGGGTTGGGGTTTATGAAGGTCATTCCTGAGAGATTCCTTGCTAAAGAAATAAAGAAAATTGCACCGAGGACAGCCTGAGTTCATGCCGTATATGTTCTCAAAACTGGAAACTATAACCCTGTTTACACCTTTGCGTTTAATGCATCTTCTATCTGTGTTGTATTTTGATAAGACTTTTACCACATGCATTCACACTTGTAGTCAAACAAGTGTGGTAAGCCAGATTGAAATCCGATCACTGCATCGTGTGTAATATGCAAATGAACTCATAACGCCTGACAGCCAACATCCTGTTTTCTACCTTGTTTCCAGTAGTTTTATGCAAAAATGTAGTTGCTGCGTTGAAAATCAATTTTGCATGGCATATTAAAATTCCTTAAGCTCAAAGGAAGGCGCCAGCTTCAGTCGATCTTTAGAAGAAGACGTCTGTTTAACTGTTTTAATACAGCAGTGACCCTCATTGCAGCTTGATTGACTGTATCTGTCCAAATTTCTAATAAGCAGTTTCTTTCTTGTGTACACCAACTAGGTGTGTCTTGTGTGATTACTGTATGGCTGGCATAGAGGTGATGGCTCGTGTAATGACGTAATGGATTGGGAGGGGTGTTGGTTGTCCAAAGTGGCTTGGATGAATGCATTTACACTTCTATAACATCTGGTTATAATGTGTCTCAGACGTTCTGTGTTAAATGCATCTTGGGTGCATCGACACCTGCGTTTATATGGATATTCTCTGTCCACATATAATCCTGATGCTCATTTTGCACGAAAGAACCAGGTGTAAACAGGGTCTAAGATTAGAACCAGAAATGGATATATGGGCTGTTTTGTTTTTGATACTGGTTGAAATGAGTGCATTTGTGCTTTTATATAAACCTCAAGCCTCTAATTGTTTTTGGGCAGATAAAGAAAGAGTATGGAAACAACGTGGTACCTACCTTTCCACCGAAGAAGATCTTCACCCTCACACCTGCAGAGGTGGAGCAGCGCAGAGAGCAGCTGGAGAAGTACATGCAGGCTGGTAAGTTTGACATAATGCGGATCTTTCCTTAATCTCTGTCCCCCATGTAGGGCGGGTCAAATTTGCATTCTCTAGACTCATTCTCTTTTGGAGATTTTAGAAAGTCAGCTCTTTTAAGGTCCACCTCATCGGAATCCAGCAATACGTTTTCTATCATTTATGTATTTTGACATCGCTTTAAAACAGCTTAGTTGTGGTGGACATAATCGTTGGTTTTTGCACGCAGAGAACGTCACCTCTGACCGGCTAAGACAAATCATTGGAACATGGCAGCACCATGAGCCGTTTGTTCTAATCCATTCCAGTCCTAATCCATTCCAGTCCTGGCACATGCAGCCGAACAAGCTAAGCCTTGTTGAGCGTATTTGCTCATAGTCTGGGAGCACACAGGCTGTTCTTGGCTGGCCACTCTCGCTGTTACATCATGGTTTAATGCGGTTATGGAAAATTAACTGCCCCACACACACAATCTGTTCAGAGCGAATGCATTTGTTTGTTTACACAAATGTGGTGTACGCCTATGAGGGTGGCTGGTAGCCAATGTGCTATAATGAGAATGTCAGTAAACATTTGGATTTATCCAACTCCTCCTTTCATCCAAAACTTTACTTATGCTGATGGATACAAGGGTCGATTTATAGAAACAAATAGCCCAACTGTATATAATATTTATATTAATTGTTGTACTGATTTTAATGAGCTAACAATTCTCTAATAAACATGAATCAATAATTGTATAATAGTTTTTGTTAAATAGGGCTTTACTGATACGATTGTCAATCCTTAAACTCAAACAGCAGAAACTTCAATATAGATATAAAAACAAGCCCCTCTTATAAATAACTTTATAACCTAGCATTGTGAGAGTCAATAACATGAACTTAGTGATGCAGATGCCTGAGGGTTTGCACTATCGTCAGATCACAAGATTGAATCCTGGCGATGACACAGCCATCTGTGACCGGGGATCCAGCAGGGCATAATCGGGCCTTATAAGTTAACTGTGTTCACCCACACAAAAAATCTTTTTCTGCGAGTTATTAGTTATTAGCTTTTAGTATGTTTGTTTTGTTGTACAACATAGCATCACATTCATTAATGATTTTACTCTAGAACTTTTTAAAGACAAGGTGAAATCAAAATTGACCTTTTTTTAACCTTGTTAGCTCGTGTCCTTGATCACGATTCAGCTGTACTAATCACCTTAAAAGACGAAATTCTTTCCGGTAACGCAACTTTGTCCGTAATCTTTCACGAAAGTGTCCCGCCTCTAAACGGCCTCTGACGTATTGATTACATCACGGTAAAACCGAGTTAGCTTGCGCTCCCGATGGATAAAACCAAAGTCCCGCCCGCCCAAATATGCCGTTTCACGGGGAAATACGGCACGTTGCCAAAAAAAAAAAAGCGTTCAAATTTTCCGTTTCATCTTTAAAGAGATATAATCAGCGCTTTATCGACGCTTTTTCCACCAATGCCGATAAATCCATAAAACAATAACACCCGCCTATTTTAAATGGGCAATCGATATATTGGTTAGAAACAACATAAATGCCGTCACACTGTAAAATGTCACTAAACCTGAATTATAAAATGCTGGATTTATATCAGTAATGCATCACAGGATGCAAGTTTGCCTGCTTGATTTGTATTTTGAAACTTCCAACTTTTCAATTTTGCAGTACGTTACCCCAGAACATTGTTACTTTGTTCCAAAAATGATCCTGTCAGGATGTTTTGCTCCAGGTTGAACCTGTTAATGAATGTTATTAAAACTGTGTGTGTGTAGTTTTAAATATTAGTGTTCCTGTCAGAACTTGACTTTTTTTTTCTTCTTTTTTTTCCCCCCTCTTTCTTTCTTTCTTTCTTTCTTTCTTTCTTCTTCTTTCCCCTTTCAGTGCGTCAGGATCCCCTGCTGGGAGCTAGTGAAATGTTCAACAGCTTTTTGAGAAAAGCTCAACAGGTAGAAACCGTCGTCCCTTGGCATTTTAAGCTGTAATGTATCTAATACTGTGTGTGTGAATAAGAAATTTGTTGCTGAGGCATCCTTAGGGTGCTCTACTGAACAATTTTGTTTTCTCTCTGAATGCTTGCTTCACGTTTCCTCCTGCTATTTCAATGCCTTTCTGCATGTGTGAGGTCGCTTGCATGTTACTGAGCTTCGTTAAATGTCTTGCGGTTTCTTTTAGATCACTGAGGCCCAGTATATTTTACCCTGTCTGTTAGCAGGTCGCTTGCTGGCAGAGCTGCAGGAACAGAATGAGAGATTAGTCAGGCTTTGCTTTGTCATTTCATCTTTTCCGCAGAGATCAGCGAGTGCTTTAAGACCAAGCCCCCGGGTATCAGCAGAAGAGAACCAGGAGAACAGAGAAAAATTAATTAGCAGAGCACTGAAGAATAATAATAGACAGAAAATCACATGCTTCTTTCTATGAGCTGTAGTGTTTGGCCTGTGGTTATCCAGACCTTGAGTTTTTCCTACAAACTTATCAACGTTATCCTCATTTGAGGCAAATTGATCTCAGAGTCTTGAAAGAAGCCATCTCCAGAGTGCAGATGATGATGATAAATCAATATATCTGCTGTGCTTTGGCCACAGCCTCTCCCCTTTGATCCCCTTTGCAAACATCTGTGTTTGATTATCGGATGGATGATGTGTCTCCTTAATGTTGAAGCATTATCTTTTAGCTTTCCAAAATGGCCGCACTGTTCTGACATCTGCTAGTTTTCTCTTGGTCGCAGGAGACGCAACAGATCCCCACTGAAGAGGTCCAGCTGGAGGTGCACCTGTCCAACGGCCAGAAGGTCAAAGTCGACATCCTGACGTCGGACCAGACCGAGGATGTGCTTGAAGTAAAGACGCTTTGTGGCCAAACCACGATGTTCAGAATTGAATTCTGTAGTTTGGTTTGTTGTTGTGGCATTTTAGCTCCTAAGCTTGCGAGCTGGAAGAGAGGGATGTTGAGAATACAAGCTAAAGTTGCCAGGTAGTTTTATCTGGAGACATCCTGATAGCCTCCTTTTTAATGCAAATTAGCAATTTCTGCCAGTAATGGAGCCAAACCAAGATAAATAACCAGGTTGGCATGATCAAAGCCTGCTGGGAATATCCTACCAGACACCTCACTCTACTGCTGCATGTCTTTGGAGCAAAATGGAAAGTTATTGGCTCAACATCACATTTTTGACTGAAAATGTGCTCCAAAATGGTTGTTCACACAAAAGAGGACTTATTACTGAGAGCTTAAGATTCCTGCCCAACCCAGAATCCAGAAAAGATTTTCTTTCATTTCCGGGAGCTTCATGTTTTTAGACTGGCGCGTGTTCATTTCTGTTCCAGTTTAAACCCGAATCGGAGGCATAGAGCCCAGCTGAGTGGTCTATGGAGAAAAACGCATTACACCTGTCTGGCTGTGTTCCAACACTCTCTTCCAGTTTTATGTTTGGACAAGGTTGCGGAGAATATTGCAGATGCACAATTCTACGTGTTTCTCAACATTAAAACTAGGGTTAGAGTACAGCCACTTTTTTTCTGTATATTGGTCCCCTTTTCTATAAATATAGGACATTTCCCGCTTTGGTCCACGTGTGTCCTTTGTATGTAAGGCTTTTTTTGCTTATTTAAGGGGTTCTGGAGTGATTGAGTGATTCAGTATTGGCACGTAGCCTAGAAGAGATGCACTTTCAGCAACAAAGTGTTCCTTTTGTATAGCTGAGTTGGGAAGATTTTAGTTAGTGTAGCTGCCCAAGCTGAGTCAGCAAACCCATTGCAGTTTTAATGTTGCACTATATACAGTGCTCTGGCTTCATGTAATTTAAAGCACCAATATTTCATTTGATTTCTGGTTGCCAGAAATATATCAGTATATTCACATATGTCTCTAGGAAACCTAATTATGTTGAAGGGGGGGCGGGTCTTTTCTGATTGACGCTTGCTATGATGCATTGCAGAGCCATTGGGTTTTATTATGCAGCACCTTCATCACGTCTCCACTGTGGCCTTGTGCTATTGAGTCATTGCTGTTTCAGTCCCTCTCAGTCCTCTATTTAAGCACGTTTGACCCTGCAGACACACACAGCAAGCTTACACTCTCCAGCTCCAAGAGCAAAAAGGATAAAATGTTGTGACATCAGTGGATCGTTAGCACCTGATTGGACAAAACCAAGTGGCCTTCAGCATAAGCATACCGATGAGTGACTTGCTCACGAGATCAACTTGTTATAATGTCTAATATCTAACACACAAATACTTTTGCTTCATAGTGTGAAAATGCTTGTAACATGGAAGACTCAAGCATCATAGACTTGTTTGGAGGTCTTTTTGATGCATTTTATTTTTTGCCAGGTAATTTATGTCGGGGAACAGCTCCGGTTTGGTAAATGCACTTCTGCTATTTTAGACCTCAATTATGTTACAGGGTTGCCAGCATTTGTTTCTCTCCAAAATGTTAATGCAGTTTCGTTTTCATATCAACCTGTAATACTGTACTCTTTTTGGAAGGCTTTGTTGAGCCTTATGATTATATATATATATATATATATATATATATATATGATTATTTCTCTCCATGAGACTTGCAAAAACATCCAGAAAATGCTTAACTGGCAGGTTGCCATGATATCGATCCAAGTTTAAGTATTTACCTTAACCCCATAAGATGTTTTTTCTGTGGTGTATTGCGAGATACAGTGAGTATTGGAGATTAATTCTCTTTTTTGTATTTTTATTTCTCAACAGGCAGTTGCATCAAAACTGGAGCTGCCTGATGATTTGGTGGGCTATTTCAGCCTCTTCCTAGTTCAGGAGGGGGTAAACGGAGGCTGCACATGTAAGTACACAACCTTCAATTGCTGCTTTGGTGGGTTTTATAGAAATGAGTGCACCAGCTGTTTCCAGTTTGACACTTTTTCTTAGAGTTATTTGTAAAAGGCCTTAATGTGCTTTGTCTGGTCTGTCGCGTGGTAAAACTTTCTACTTATAATTAATTTGCTTATAGTTTATTTTCTGTAACACCTCTACTTGGACATAGAAGCCATGTTTTGAGAGTGTTGGGAGTTTGGCTTCTGAGTTTATTCTCAGAAGGAGAAGGAGTATCAGTGGGGGAGTAAGCTATTGTTAGTATGACATTAACAACCATGCTGCAGGCTCATTACCTGATTACTGTTTAACAAGCTATTGTACTTCTCCTTAATAATCAAGGCACTTATTTTCAACTCCTATGGACAGTAAGTTTTTAGTTGTGCTTGCCTTGAGCCCTTTACCACGTAGAACTCTATTCTTGGCCACCAAACATTCTGCAATCTCAGCAATATGCAAGACTTTGTTAGTGTATTGACTAATTAGATCCCTTGCCCTTGGCCTGGGATGTCCTTCCATACATAACATATTCTCCAAAATTAAAAATAGATTGCATTCTCAGTCCCAAGCTTTATTTTTTAGCTCTGTCCATTTGGTTTGAGTTCAGTATTTCAGGCTGATACACTCTCATGGATCAAGACTACTGGGTACATTTTTAACCTTACTGTAGGACTCGCAAGCTAGAATATAGTTCATATAGTTTGCACTCATTTTGTATAGGTTGGACTTAGGGTTTCTTCTTTTCTTATTCTCTGTATGTCTGTCTATTGGTAGCAAACTCAGGGTTCCATTTATGCCTGCTTTGAGTCTCCCTTTTTTGATTTTGTCAGCCTCATTGTGTTCCTTACATAACTTTGATAGCCTCTTTGGAAGCTGTCTCCAACATGTGGAGTTGAGCATACGTTCACATTTCCCTGTGGAATTCTTTTTCTTTTGCACTTTCTTCTTCCATTCTCTTTTATGCTTTCTCTCTCTCTCCCCCATTCATCTGGTTGCCAAACATTTCTTTGGGAGCTGGGTCAAGATTCTGTCAGATATGAGAAAAAGCATACTCTATAGGAGCCCGAGGCAGCTGTAGAGTCATCACTGGCAGTAAAGTAAGGAAAAACTATAACAGTCTTTAAACAGAGCAAAGTCTTTGGCGTACAGATGACTCAGTGAAAAGAAAGGGTTTGTGCTGACACATTTAGCAGCCTGCCAGTAAACAAGCTGGTACTGAAATGGATAGCTGGTGCAGGAAATGAAAAAGTTGTTGTAAGTTTGCACTAGTTTCAGATTAAACTCTTGTAGACTTGGCAATACTTTCTCTTGCAAGAAGTGTTTGTTGGTATGCTGTTCAGCATATTAGTATTTTAGATTCAGTAGTTGACCGTGACTGTTTCTATCCCCCAGCTGCCATCTTTCTCCTCTTCCCCTAATCTCCAGAGAAAAGAAAACTGTCTTTTTAAACACCTGTTTTGTCTACCCACTCCCTCTCTTATGTCCTCAGCTTGCCAACTAATAAACCTGCCATTGTGCCCTCCAGGGCTTTGGCCAGATGGATTCCTCCTCATCTCTCATCGTTTGTTCTTACCATCAGAATGTCCTTGAGGCTACTCATACACTTTCTCCTCTGTCTGTCTCTCGTCTCTGTGTCCTCCCCCACTGCGCCGCAGTCGTGAGAAAGCTGCAGGAGTTTGAGCTGCCCTACGTGTCGGTCACCAGCCTGCGCAATCCTGACTACCACATCGTCCTCCGCAAAAGGTACACCATGACATCACTGCGTCACAAAAGCATGTTTACTCACCACGCACATTTAGTTCTGGTGTAGTAAATCATTTTTGGGGTCATGTTTTCCCATGTTACACTCCATACTGAAGATTGTACACAATGCTGAGTCACAAGGGCATGTTGAGTCAACACTCACTTTAGTTGAACCAGAACTGCTCTTTTTTCTTTTTCTTTTTCATTCTTTTTTTTGGGGGGGGGCTGTTCCAATTCCATTTGTAGCATTTATTTTCACTTCCACACACATTGAAAGAGCAGGTCAATGGAGCCAGAACGAGAGTCTCTTGAGGCCAAGTTGTTTCTGCCCTGTCTGGCTTTCCTGTAACCTGCAGCTTATTATTTAGCTTCTTAAAGTTAGTATATGGGTTTACTCTCCAACTCCATCAGCCCAACCTGCTTCTTCAAGCACTTTGCTGCCCCCTCAACAGAGCCCTTTTAATTCTGTACATTTGAAACTCCAAAAGCGCCTGCTTAAGGGTTTTGAGTTCAAGGCAGCAAGACTTTGGCATTCCTTCTGAAACATTAGCATAGGAGAACTTGCTCTAATCAAGATTCCATGTTGGATAAACTTGTTTTCTTTTCTACCTACCAGTAAGTCATCCTAGTTGATGATAAATATTTATATTGGCTTAATTATTGATACTCTGATCCTCTGAATGTAGTGCCCTTTGGCAGACCTGATCTCGGTTGTGAAATAGTTCTACTCCAACATTTCCTCTCATCATTTCACAATACTCTCCCTCCTCCTTCGTCCCCCCACACACTCCCTTCCCCAAAGGAACCCTGGCGCTCCTAAAAGGCACACACAGCGACTTTTTTTCCTGTTTGACAATATAGAAGAGGCCCAGTCCTTCTGACCTAGAGCGCAGAAAGACTTCAACCGGTAAGAGGACTGAAGAGGAGGCCCAGACTCTGGAGCCGCTTACACAGTAACACTGGCGAAGGGGAACAGAAACTAGACAAAATATACCATTTATAATATTTATTGTGGCACTGAGAATCATATTTTTGACAGACCGCTGAGCTGCTGGCCAAGAATAGTCAACGTCCCTGACCGACTGACTGAAGGACTGCTTGAAACCGTAGCACATGTGGTTTTTAACGATGAAGAGTCACTAACACACAGTGTAGGTGGTAGTGTGCGATACGGCAGGCCAGTCAAATTCTTGCATTCTAGCCAAGTGTTTCAAGAGCATATGATTGTTGGCCAGCCAGGAGGCATAATACTAGCCATGTTCCCATCTCGTTATTGTGAGCTAGCTAAATGGTCTGTAGATCCATGGTCTAGGCTTTTCATGTGCGGTTTGAATAAACAAGGCTTGATCGGTCTTGTTACTACCATCAGTCATGGAACAGTCACTAAATTTGCCATTTTAATGTTGTTAAAATATGAAAAGCTTTGATTTTATAAAACCTCTATGAAGCAGCGAGAAAATGCAAGCGCTAGAGAACCCGATTTCTATCACAGAGTTTTCTTCCATTAAAACACCTTTCATTCTACACTAATACACTTTCATTCTGTTGTATTGATTTTGTTTATATTTTAACAGTGTTTAATAATGTCAGCACAGTTTCAAATGTTTCTCTTTCCGTAGGGGTGAATATTGTAAGGGTAAAGACTACTGTGTAATGAAGGACATTAACTTTAATTTTCCAAGGAAAATGAAAGTTAGTGTTCCTTTTCCTTCAACACAACTCCCTTTAACAAAACCTTTGATTGTGACTAAGTGTGGTTTGTTTTCTTCTCCAGCTATTGGGACTCTGCATACGACAGTGATGTAATTGAGGACAGAGTGGGTCTTAACTTGTTATATGCTCAGGTGAACAATGGTTTTTACCCCTTTTGAAATCAAACTGGTAGCAAATTGAACATTCTTTTCAGATGATGGTTTATGTTTTATAGCTTGGAGTTCTCACTTGTGGTAACCACTGACTCTGAGCCAAAACCACTGCGTCAGCTGAAAGCCAGAAGCTGATGCATTCCGAATTTTAATTTGAAAAACATTCTCCGTTAATAGTTGCAGACATTTATTGGAAAAGTCATTTTCTTTTGTAATTGGTCACAAAAATGTCATCAAAATGGCATCATTGATGCTCTTGGATCAAATTCTCTTTCAGTCTGACTGCTCGTTTTTATCTGTGCCATATTGTTGATTTTGAGAGGATGTGAAGTCCTCTGTGTGTAGGCACATTTACACACAGAGGTAATATTTGGACAGAGTGAAGTAAAGCTTGTCTTCTCTCCTCAGACGGTGTCTGATATTGAGCGAGGCTGGATTCTTGCGAACAAAGACCAGCACAGACAGCTGAAATCCCTACAGGAGAAAGGCTCAAAGAAAGAGGTGAGAGTGAACTCCCAAGCACAGAACCCGTCTGATCTCCTATGCATCTGCAATCTGAGAGCAGACAGACCGTTTCTTAAATCTTAAGTGTTTAAAATTCCAAAAGGGCTCCAGGAATATGAAGGAAAAACCAGCATTGATGTTTCTGGCCTAGAATTCTTATCTAAGATTGTGGCGCTTAATTAGTTTTATTTGTGTTGCTTTCATAGTTCATCAGATTGGCCCAGACCCTGAAGTATTTTGGCTATATCAAGTTTGATCCCTGCATCACGGATTTCCCTGAAAAAGGATGCCATGTCATCGTCAGCGCCGGCAACAACGAGCTCAACTTTCACGTCAAACTGCCCAACAACCAGATGAAAGAGGGCAGCTTTAAAGTTACACGCATGAGGTGCTGGCGGGTCACTTCATCTGTGAGTGTCAACTCTTGTGTAATAATATCAGCTTTGTGTTGGAGGGTTGTGTAACCTTTTGTGTGGGTTTAAACTGAAAGAAAAAGTTAATTCCTGCAGATTTATTGTTCAGATTTGAACCTTGATTGAGCTTTACTAACATGTGAACCAAGCATTGGTCATGGAGATTTAATCATGTTTTTGGAAACTGTCTCCATGATGGCTAAATAATGGTGAAAGTAGAAAAATAGCTTGGGTGGGATTTTTTGGGGCACGTAAAACGGCTTCCTGCCAGTTTCCATCACCGTTTTCCTGCAGTCATAACGAGTGCGTTACTCCCTTTAGGCACCACCGGTGTAAATATTTTTGTTCCTCTGGGCTGACTGGAATGCCTGTGTCAGAATAGGTGCTGGCTAACTGTGACTGGCTAAAGAATCTCTCGCATTAAGGAGTGTGAGCTCAACCAGTCTAGTAACACCCACATAAACCTGCCATCCATCCATCTTGGTCCTGGCATTTGGGGAATCATCTGCCTCTAGAAATACACTCACTGCTGTTACATTTTCAACCGAACGCCTCTGCCTTCCAATACACTTGCAGCTTATTGGCACTCCGCTGTGGATTATATTACTCGTCTCACAATGTTGTTTTTCCACCTAAACAAATTAAGAGATTGTTGTACAGACATTTCAGTTTGGACTGTGATTGATACCATTTCGCAAACTGTTTCTCCAAGTCCCATAGACCGAAACTATTGCAGGACTCGTTTAATCTTTTAAAGGAAACATTTTCAGACAAAGTTGCCTCCCACACTGATCGCCTGTCTCGCCTTATTACTCTGGGGGTTTTCAGAAGAGGATGTGGAAACACTTTGTATATTTTATTTTCTGCTCAGGCGTTCCATTAGCTGAAGGGAATTTGCCACCGCTTGAAGACGCAGCAGCCTCAACTCATCAGAGAGCCCTGAATAAAGATCTCCAGGGAGCAGAGCCTGATATAGACGCGTTAAGAGTTTGTCTTGCGAAATACCTGAGACATGCAGTTTCCAAAGCTTGTAGAAAACAAATGGAAAAAAGCTTTCACCAGCCATTTGTTCTGTTCAGTGCAGTCCCATGTGACGTTACCGTGGACCCTATTGGAGATCATGATTATGCTGACATCAGTGATTCAGCTAATTGGGAACAAATTGGGATTTGATGCTAATTAAGTTGTAAAGGACCAGGGGGGGGGGGGCTGAAGGAATTATCATGATGGTAGATAATAATAATAAGCAGGAGAATTGTGATGCTGATGTTGATGATGATGATGGTTGTGGTTTCACTCTGTAGCAAGTCCCAGTGGCCAACGGTACCGCTAATCCCTGCACCTCCGGCAAGTGCGAGGTTAAACTGGAGCTCGCCTTCGAGTATTTGATGAGTAAAGACCGTCTGCAGTGGGTCACCATCACCAGTCCACAGGTCAGCACCCCAGCTGCACAATGCCATCTCAGCCAGCTCGTTTTAGAGCAATATTTATTTAATCTATATTTAATTTTTGTAGTTCTTAAGGTTTTAGTGCCTCATGCTGTGAAACTACTAGACAGAAAAACCTAATAGCGCTTTCCCACCGGACAGTGCGGCACGGCTCTTCTTGGCAAAATTACCCATGATCCGGCATGTTGTCGCTATTTCCACCGCCAACTGAGCCGTGCCGTACCCAAATACCCGTGCTGAGTTTGGTTACCCTTTTTTTTGCCAAAGTACCATGCTAAGCCAGGACGTACGGGTGGAGCTAAAAATAGTGCAGACCATTGATTGGTCAAACGCAATCGTCACAGAATCGTCTTGATTAATGTCTCTACCGGCACAAAAATCTTGGGTGGTGACTGTCTGCCAAAGTTTCTTTCTCTTTTCAAATCTCCCTTTTCTGGCGGATTTAAGAGGCAACATCACAATATTATCATACAAGTTAATGTTTCAGATTCATTTTTATTTATTTACCCTCAGTGATGTTTTCTTGTCGCTATTTAGCTTGACTTCCATTTCTTACCTGTGATCCTAGTCAAGTTCGCCATCTTGAAGTTAGGCCGAATCCCAAATGACTTCCTATTCACTTTTTTTTACACAGTAGTAGACCATAGAAAACGTTTTGTATTTTAACGTCGTCTGATAAAGTTTACAGTCAAACTTGTCTGTATAGTTCTGGGTTCGGCTTTGTTAGCAAGCCATGCCGTGCCATGCTGTTCGGTGAAAAGTGCTATAATACAGTTGACTCCTGTAGTACTGTAACAAAGGCTGAGTGAACTCAGAAACTCACATGGTTCATGTTTTTAGGCAATTATGATGAGCATCTGCCTCCAGTCCATGGTGGATGAACTGATGGTGAAGAAGTCTGGGGGAAGCATTAAGAAAGTCAGTTTCTCAGTTTGTTCTTATGTAACTGCCTGCCTGACTGCCAAATGTCTGATAAAGTCCTTCTGTTTAGTTTTTTTTTTTGCACGTGGGTGTATGTGCGTAATTGTGTACGCTCACAAGCTGCAGCGATTATCTTGACTCATGAGCTCATTCTAGCTCAAATATCTAATTCATTATGTTTATTGTATTTATTTAATGCACACATCCATACATACGATTATCTGTATTTCTAATCGGGCGGTTTTTACGAGTGCAATACGTTGTCATCAGGCAGAAACTAAAGGTCCCTGCACAGCTCCTAGTGTGTGCAGCAGAGATTTTACACATGCTTCTGCTTCAGATTCTGGCTTTGTTTATTAAAAGACTTGATATGAAGCCTGGACTCTGTTGACACGGAAGCATCATGGTGTGAAGGTTGCGCGGGCCGGTGAGGCCTGTTATCCTCTCACATTCTCATACTAATGTGGTACGTGTTCAGCAGATGCAGAAGAAACGTATCAATGGATCCATCCATCGATCCAACAGCCAGCAAGCTGTGAAGTCTCCTCCATTACTGGTGAGGAACAAGCTCATTTAATTACAGCATGCTTTTTGATCGTGGAAACACATGGGCAGTTGTAAGTGTTCATTTCTTAATGTCTCTAGGATTCTCCTGATGCGAATCGCGAACAAGTAGTCAAGCTCTCGGTGAGTTCTCAGTGCGCACCCTATGTGGATCCACCAACAATTATTTTCTAGTTCTTTGTGTGTGATGACTATGAGGTGGTGAAGTGATACTTGCTGTGTTTTGTATTGCTCTAATCTTTATCTTCTAGACTAAGCTGAGTTCTGTCTCCCTACGGGGGATCAGCGCCTCCAACTCGGCTAACGATCTCAGCGGCAATGATTTCCATGGAAACTATGCCTTCGAGGGCATCGGGGATGATGACCTGTGATGCTGCTCTCAGACTGAAGCACAGGACAGCTGAGCCAAGACGAGCGTGTTCGAGTGGAGGGGATGCGTCCGATTCTGCAAGATTCCAACACTCTGTTGCCCTACAGCATTTCTCGAACAGTCCAAAACACCCATACACACCACAAATCAAGTAGGGGTCTCGTATATTATAAGGTAGGTGTAGCACAAGCACAATACATTCTGTGCAATACCCAACCTACAATAAATAAGCAAAATCCAGTTTGAACAAAAATATTAAAGATGCACTGATCCCATTTATTTATTTTTTGACACAAATTCCAAAATCAAAGCTCTGAGTATCGGCCGATACTGATTCCCACGCTGACATCCTCTTAGATCTTGGCAAAAGACGCTTGCAAAGAGTCGCTGTGTCGTGTCAGTTAACATCGCATGTGATCATGTCAGTAAATACGTCAGTGGGTGGGATTGGGGAAAACCATCAAATCCCATTCAATACCGTTCCAGCATTTCATGCCAATATCAGTGCTTATATCGATAATCAGTATTGGATCAGTGCATCCCTAAAAAAAAAAAAAATACACATTCAGTATTTCAAACTGTGGCACCCTTTAAGCAATCACAGGGATACAAATTTACATGGGGTAATTTCCTGCATACACGACGAAAGAAGCGTCTCAAAGAAAGAGACCTGTTATAAAGGCTGCTGCTGATGTTAACCTCCACTGAATAGTACTTCCTTATTAGAGACTCAAAGCTGTGCTTTCTCATCCTCTTTGCTACGTTACCAATGATTAAGCATTTCATGAACTTCATGCCATCTCAAGCTGATGACTACAATGAAAGTAGATCTGAGAACACTGATTTGAATAGGTACAAACATGCGAACATGAGCTGGTTAAAACTGTTTGTTTGCAGATTTTGGGCTAAAATCTTGGCATAAGGCATCAGTTATTGCCACTGCTTGAAGGACTGATGTCTAAACGGTTAAGCCAGTCCGTATTTCATCAGTTACAGAGTTCAGGAGAAACTGTTGCCTTCCTCATGTGCAGTGTGCCAATCCTTGCCGGTTCATTTTTCTTTTTATTTGCATGCCGTTATCTAACAGGGGGTTTCAATGCCTCTCCAAACTCTTCAGCATCACAGTTTCATAAGTAGTGAATAGAAATGTTAATACGGGTTTTGAATGGAAACCTCATCCTACTCAGATCATGCAGAACACAAAGAGCCCTAGAGCGGACTGTTGTGTGTTTTTTTTTGCTTTGTTTTGTTTTTTAACTCTTTGCCTTACAATAACTCAGTCGCCTTACATTTCAAGATCAGCTTAAAAGTCGTTTCAGTGTTCAGTCCTAGTCAATGTAAGCGCTGGTGAGAAATCTTATTTAGTAGTTATGTTGGTGTGTTAGGCAGAACCGCTTGCACATGCTGAACCCATGATTTTGCACAATATTAAACACGGACAGATGGCGTGATTAATCATGGAAAACATTCTAAAACCATATATGCTTGGTGTTGAGGAGGTGGGTTTTTTTTTTTTTTTGCCTTGTTTTTCCAACCAATATTTTGTGAAAGGTTTATCATAAATGCCAAAATTATAGTTTACTAAAGCATTTTGCACAAAAGAAACATTTAAAAATCATGGTAGTCACTTTTTATAAATGTACATGCAAAAAAAAAAAAAAAAAAAGTATTCTGAACATTTTACTAATATGTATTATCATTAGTATATTATAATCCAATGCAGTAGATCAAATATATCTAAGCTGTGTAAAAAAATATATAAATATTTTTTTTTTTGAAAAGAACACGTACCGCTGTTTACAGAACTGTAGAAAATTGAGAGTAGAACTATTAAGAACCGTGTTTACAAATTCCATATTTGAATTTCAATGATTGTCTTCTTACTCGCTACACGTTTCATTTTTTGAAAACCATAATTATCCATTTTGTACTTTATGAAATGCATTGTAGCAATCATCTCAGCGGTCGGGGTGGAAATGGTGCTTGGAAAAAGCCTGGCATAATTGTCAATCCGAGCAAATGACGGCCTTCATTCCAGAGACGCGCATTCCAGTTTGAGTTGTGCTTAGCGGATACAGTGAAAACAATATTGATCGAGTTTAGTTCTTGGAGAAGATGATTTGATATTTGTCTAACCTGTATGGGTCTTGATCAACTGTAATGGATTAATGTGTTCTCAACTTCTATATTATGTGACTGTCAAATTCATTATGTTCACCAGCATATCTACAAAAAAAAAAAAAAGGGTTAATGGTATATACTCTAAATGAGCGTCACACAGCGCCTAGCAGTGTGCTTTTATTTTCATTACCATTTCAAATTTAGGAGCAATGAATGAGTCCTGGATATCAATAAATTTAGGTGCCAAATATTGACGTTTAAATGTCTTTTCTGTGCACTCGAGTACTTCATACTACATTGATTGTGATGTGATAGTAGATGACACGGCAATGATTAAAGAAGTGTGCTGCTGTTGCTTTACTTGATGTTTGGTGGTAGGATTCCTGTGAAATTCTACTGAATAATGACATTCTGCCATGAGCTGTGCCTAATAATAAAAGTATGAACACTGAACAGGTTCACATTATCCTATAATGTATTACTTGGGTACATTGGGCCATATTTTGAAGTATACATAATGTATGGTCTTGCCTAAAAAGACTGCCCGTTCAGCGGTAAACATTAACTAGTCACAAGCTAACAGCACACATTCCATGCCACTGCTCACCTATTCTATCATATAACTGAAAAGCTCTTCATCCACCACAAAGTCTTTTATTCCAGGATATTTAAGGCAATTATGAAACGACTGCATAATTTACAAGAGAACACTCAAGCACCACACACCGAAGTGATTCCATCTCAATGTTTGATAATTTCTTGGCAACCTGAAAGTTATAAACTGCATATACAATTCATGGTCTCGTTTCTTTAAGTTAATACCACACTGGGAGCAAATACATGCCAAACTTTCTTTTTAACGAACAAAAACAAAACACACATACAAAAATAAGTGTTTTACATAAGGCATAACATTCTAATGCTTACTATGCACCATTTTAACATCAGACAAAACAATGGGCAATTTCACAGTTAAGACATACAACCAAAGAGCAACACGGTCCCCAGTAATTACTGCAAACGAAAGCCGCAGTGGTAATGACTCAGTTTTGACACTGTAAAGGGATGTTGTGCAGGTTTGCCACTATCCATTTGAGCAGCAAAGGCCTCAGGGAAACCACAGAAGGTTAAGACGGTAAGGACATGCGGCTCTGCGGCACCGCAGATCAATGAACATCCGTGCAAGGTAAACACTGACCGAGAAATTGCATTTCATCAAGGTAGCATTACGTAATGTCTGTTTGGCACTGACAAATGAACCAAGGGCACTCTGAGCAGACCTATACAGAGTCTTGAATTACCCTCCCTACCCTATACAAAGTTATGGTACTTAAAACATTGTGTTCATTATCTTTAATCTTGTGCACAAGTCTGTGTAGCAGCTTGAACATAAAGGAAAAAACCCCCAAGAATTAAGCTTTTGCTGGTACAGTAACACTTCATCTCAATATCAAATAATCTTATCATATTACAATCATTCCCCCTGTAGCTAGGCTACACCTCCTCTTCCTCCTCCTCCTCCTCCTCATCAATCTCTGCCTCTTCCTCATTGACGGGCAGCGGCACCTTCTCCCAACCGTCTGCACCTGCTACGTGCTTCTTCTGGTGCCGCTTGTAGTTGTCCCAGTGGCCTGTGGTGTAAGTGCACTCATGGCACTTGTGTGGCTTCTCGCCAGTGTGGCGCAGCATATGGCGCTTCAGGTTCATGCTCTGGTTGCAGCTGTAGCTGCACACGCTGCATTGGAAAGGCTTAGCACCCGAGTGAACCCGCTGGTGCCGCTTTAGGTTCGCCAAGTTGCCGCAGGCGTAGTCGCACAGGTGGCACTTGTAGGGCTTCTCTCCCGTGTGCACGCGGTGGTGCCGCTTCAGGTTGTCAAAGTGGGCTGAAGCATATGGACACTGTGGGCACTTGTAGGGCTTCTCGCCGCTGTGCGTCTTCATGTGGCGGGCCAGGTGGTTGGGGTAGTGCGTGAGGAAGGGGCAGGCCGCACACGTGTAAACTCTGTCCCCTCTGTGCCCACGCTCGCTGGCGCTGCCCGCTGCATCTTTAGTCAGCATTTCCAGGGTGCACTTGGCGCAGATCTGCGCTGACGAGCCATCCTCACCATCCAGTACCAGACCGCACAGGCGGCACGTGAAGGGGAAGAGCAGAGGGGGCAGAGCGCCAGGCTGTGCTCGCGTGCAGGACTGCTGCTCTGACTTTAGACTTGCAAACGCTTTGAGATACCTGTTGTCACCACCAACGCTTAAATTTGCTTTAGCTGCCGAAGACTGAAGCACTGAAAAAACAGCCACAAAACAAATCAGTCCTACTATTCCAGCATTTTTTTTTTAAACCATTTCTCTCTCTACCACATCTGTAGCGTATTTGCGATTATCCAGAAAAGAATTGACACATTTCCCAATTAATTTGAAATGCGCTTGTAATTGAAGTCTAAGGGCACATGTTGGGGGTATTCCTTTAAATCAACAGAATTACTCATGAATTTTTTTTTACTAGTTGCAATGTATGTAGGTCATCTCTAATAATTTATAGAAATACATTTAGCAATAGCATGTGATTAATATATTTCAAAACACCCAATATACCATTAATCTCAATATAAACCATATTAATTAAAATAGACACAAAACTCCTTCACATGCTTGGGGATCTTCCTGATGGCAGGTGTGAGTGCACAAGTGAGAGTGTAAATGAGAGATGAAGGTCATCTGAAGCAGGCTAAAATCACTTAGAAAAAACAACCAATTTCTAAATCTTATTCCACCTACTTTTAAAATGACCTGAACATGACCTCTAAATAGAACATGACAAAACCTTACCTTCCCTCGAGGCACGGGGAGCGTCTTCTTTTAGGTTCTGGCCTCCAGCTGGACATCTGAGGTTAAGGCCGCTCACCAGCCGCTGTGTATTCTGTCCAGGATTTGCGACCGTGTGCTGGTGCGTATTTTGGCTCAGATTTGTGACCGTGTGCATGCGCTGCTGTGTATTCTGGCCTGGATTTATGGCCGACTGCATACGCTGTTGTGTATTCTGAGCAGAATTTGCGACTGTGTGCATGCGCTGGTGCCTCTTCAGGTTGCCCAGGGAGCTGCAGGCGAACATGCAGTGCTGGCACTTGTATGGTTTCTCTCCCGTGTGGATGCGCAAGTGCCGCTGTAGATTGACCAGCTGCGCGGAGGCGTAGGAGCACAGCGAGCAGCGGTACGGCTTCTCGCCGTTGTGCGTCTTCATGTGCCTCTTTACGTGATTGGTGTAGCGTGAAGAGAAGCCACACAGCACACACGAGTGCAGCTTCAGCTGGCCATCCTCAAGCTCTGCACCCTCAGAATCTGTCCCTTTGAGCCCAGGCTGTGTTCCCACGTGGATACCCCTGTCCCCTATGCTGGTCACGTCCCGTTTACAGCAGCGCAGGCACGAGTGCTCGTCCTCATCAAGGAGCTGATCGCAGCCTCTACAGGAGACGTAGAGAGGGAAAGTGGGCTCGGATCGTCCCCTCTCACATTCATTCTCAGCAGTGCGGAGGTCATCGGTGTCACTCTCCATGCTGAGGCGGCTGAAGGAGGAGCTCTCGTCTCCCAGTTGGAGGCTAGGCAGACTGATATCAGCTGCATGGGATCAGAGCAAAGCAAGCAACAGGACAAGTTAGTATGTGCAGTAAGACTACATTGTGTTCTAGTAAAAGCTCCATTAGCCTTTTCTAGAGGAAGCGCTTACATTTAAATACAAATTTTCTTCAACAAACATTTAGAATACATATGTTTAATACACAGTAAAGACCGTCACTAAGTCAAGGTGACTGAACCTTTTAAAGATCAGCATGAAAGAGCCAGATGTTTTTATACTCACACAGTTAAAAGGTGTCCTTATGAGAAAGAAAAGGTGAATACTGAAAGCACAGAATAAGCTGCTTGCCTATAAAATGGCCCCCTCTCTCTCATGAAGCGCTTCTCCTCACACTCTGAGAAAACAAGTGAGAGACCGAATCCTGAGCCGGCCTTTATATTGGGCTTGTCAGAAACCCTCGGTGGATGATTACCCAGTCTAATGATAATGATGATGACTATAATGGTTGTGCTGATGATGATGAGGGGTTGATGATGATGATGATGATGATGATGATAAAGACACAGTGAGATGATGATGATGATGATGATGATGATGAATAAATGCCTTCCTGTAATGGTGTCCTTGATGATGATGGCTGTCTTGATGACCCTTATAATGGCGGCACACAGCTTCTTTTCTGATTTGCCATTTTCAGATTGCGCGCTCTGACAGAATGCTGCACCCTGAGTGCTGAGCTCAATCCTTCAGCTGTGCATGAAAATAAGTTGTTTTTTTTCCCTAACAGATTCTGCCATCTGAACCCTAATATTAAATTCCCATATTTTCACTAGGAACACAAAAAGAAAGCAAAAGCATTTGCTATTGAGCCCCTCCACTGTCACCACATCACCACTATACATCATATGATGTTGGTTAGGGTGGTGATAGAGAGACAACTGGGATCGACTTTAGGCCTATAAATAAATATTTTTACATTAAACTTTGTACTTAAAGAAAACATTTATATTAATGAATAATCATCATCATCATGATTTATATAGCAGCTCTCACACTCATAATAAATTATTATTATTATTATTAATCTAAGCACAGAAAAGTAAACCAATCTGTTTACGCAACCATTTATGGTAGACTGATTTATGGTAGCTCCTCACCAATCTTAACTATAGTCTAAATTTATTTTGAGGCTTTAAAAGTAACGTTACCAGTAGTCAATATTCTTATAACAGCAATATTATTTATCTACCTTTAGAAGTAAAAAAACAACAACCCCGGATTTATATTTTTAGCTGTTTGAAGTAAAAATAGAAATTTGACCAAGAAGACATAAAAAATAAATAAAAAAAAGCTTAATGTATAGTTTAATACATTTTAGTTTTTTTGATACTAAGGTGCAAGACCACCACACCTTATACAGCCCGCTTTTCAAAACAATCATGGTTGTTTTACAATACAAAAAAAATGTGGAGTTGAAGAAAAGAGCTTCAGGTAAGTGACCTAAATGCGGGGCTTAAATCCTCATCTCAGTCGAAGTGCGCCGCCATTTTATTTGAATGGACGACAACAAAACTATTACTGCTTGCTATCTACTAACCCACCACCTTGTTTGATGGACAGCGAAGATCCTCTTACTGTTCTGAAGGACTATGAGCACTCGGGGCTTTCCGAAGTTCATTTCGGACGGCTCTTAGAAGCAGTTCTGAAGAAGCATGAAACAGGCCTTCTTGAGATTACAGATGAGCAGGCCTTGATGAGGGGGTTGGGGTACGATCAAGCCGTCGGGTGGAGGGATTAGATTTAGAAATATGTACAGAGTCTGAGTCAGTGGATGCAAAGTAAGTCAAAGTGTGCTCAGAGCAGTAAAATTCAGAGTAAGCATGAGATTAGGGGCTGTGGTGGTTAGAGCACTGGGCTACTGATCAGCAGGTCGTGGGTTCAAGCCTCAGCATGACCAAGCTGCCACTGTCGGGCCCTTGAGCAAGGGCCTTAACCCCTGCTCCAGGGGTGCTGTATCATGGCTGACCCTGTGCTCTGACCCCATCTTACCAACATGCTGGGATATGAAAAGAATGAATTTCACTGTACTGCACTTGTATATGTGACAATAAATAGCATTCTATTCTATTCTATTCTAGATGAGGGAGCAGAGGAGAAAACTTTCGTTTGCACTCATTTTTGTATTGAAGAAACTAGGAAAAGCTTTCTAATCCACAGAGCAGCTAAAGGGTGCCTAGGAAGACATATATATATATCTATATAGAGAGAGAGAAAGAGAGAGAGAGGTGTGAGAAGGGTTTTAGGGTTACTACTGCCTCTGTTGATAAAAGAGGATTAATAAAAAGAACATTTACTGTATCACTGTCTTTAAGCAAATGTTCACGGTAGACCTCATGTTCGTGGCATGAAGTTCAGGGGTAAACCAAGAGAAGGTGTAAATGGATAGGTCTAGTCAGGTCATTGAAACAAAGTAGAAACAAAGTGATTATAGCAGGAGAGTATAACAACAGAATTTGAGAGATCACTGATGTCAGTAGAGACTGCGGGGCTGCCAGGTGGTATGAGACAGCTGAAATTAAGCTCAATGAAGAGATGATCAGGAAATACCAACATGACACCCATAAACAGAACATCTGGCTAGACCAGTTGTACAGTGTGTGTGCAAGTGAGTAGGAAAATGTATGTGTAAAATTTAAGCATTTAGAATTAGTTGGCAAGTGGACATTCAACCATGTAGGTTAAACTCCCTAAATTAGATTACAGCAGAAAACAGATTAGTGCGAGCAGCTCACAAAGTTTAGACAGAAAACCTGATTGCTTTTTAAGGGCTCATTAAATTAATACTTGAGAAGAGAGACATCTTAAAAAGGTACCTTTTTTAAAATCTAGTTACATTTTTTAATTGCGGTACATTTCCATGTATAATGAGTAATGAAAAGTCCTTCTATTTATTTATTTTTCCTGTTAAAATTCTGAGCTAAGCCATGTGGTGGCACTATAGTGCAAACACTTTTTTAATTCCTAAACGAGAGAGACAAACTCATTTTTATGTACCTTTTTACAAGAACAATGTAGTTGGTACAAATTCGGTGTTGTAAAAACGGTTTTGTGAAAACGGCTCAACCTAATGGATCAAACTCAATTGCATGGTCGTCAAACAGAGACGCACAACTGAAGCAGCATCCAAGAAATGTATGGGTTGGGTCAAGTGGTGGTGCCTAACTGGAAAAAGAGTTTGTGTGATTAAGTTTTGCAAAGCTAGCTGCAAACTAGTTCTGGTTTATTCACTGAAAGAACACAAAATTGTCCATGAATCGCAACAATTACACATAAAATGGCAAATAAACCTCAATAATTTTAAATACTACTAATAAATATACTACTAAATATAAATGTTAAACTGACATTTCTAAACACAGTATTTATTTATTTTTTAAATAAAAATAAAAATATTGTTCAATAGAACATGGTAAAGTAGAAGGAAGAGTTTTGCAGTCTTTGGGAATAAGTAATGAATAAATTTACAGGTACTACCACCAAGCTTTGTACACACTTCATAAGTGCATTAAAAAAAAGCATGCAAGAACAAAAGTTTTTCAGTCCCCAGTATAACATTCAATAAACAGATAAGTATAAGGTTAGCAACTGATACAGAGATAATAGCACACGCAATACTGCATATTGAGTTTGTTGTGCTGGAGCCGAGCCCATCACTCACCTGAAAACTTCTCCAGGCCTACGAGCTTGCTGTTATTATCAGCATCTGAGAAGTCGAGATCTTGACCCAGAAGAAAGTCGCTCTCAAAAGTAAGGCTTGCTGCAGCATTAAGGTCTATGCCATCTTCAGAATCCACTAAAAAAGCAGGATAGGAGGATTTATAGGCTCATACATGTTTATATAGAAACATATTAACAGTAGCTACAGTCAGCACTGGAATTATTGGCACTCTTGGTAAAGATGGTTTTATGAAAAAATGTATTTGTGGTTAATGAGCTTAATCTCACACTGAAAATATGAGAGAAATCTAACCTTTAATTAAAGTAAATTTATTCGAAGAAAATAAAAATAAAAACCCTTATCCAGAAATATATATATTTTTGAACAAAACCACATGCGTCACAATTATTGGCACCCCTTGAAATTCTTGTGAACAAAATCTAACTGAAGCATGTTCCCATTTATATTTAACTTTTTTAAGTTCACCTGAGTTTTTAGGAACTCTTAAGCCGTCATCCATGACTTCCTGTTTCACTGGAGGATAAATATGAGGTGACACAAAGACCAAATTCCCTTAGTCATTCATCAACATGGGGAGGATTAGAGAATACACAAATGAAATGAGAAATAAGTGTGTTGCCCTTCATAAATCAGGAAATGGCTATGAAAAATAGCTACACGCCAGAAAATGGCCATATCCACTGTTAGGGCAATAATTAAGAAGTTTAAAACAACCGGAGCTGTAATGAACCAGCCTGGAAGAGGACGTAAGTGTATTTTGCCCCCACGCACAGTGAGGAGGATGGTGAGGATCACGGTTGGAGGTTTGCAGGAGATGGCAGCATCTTGGGGTCACCAAGTCTCCAAATCTACAATTAGACGCCACCTCCATGCCAACAAACTATTTGGAAGGCGTGCCAGAA
>JAOUQW010000032.1:2371356-2385435 GCA_028565825.1 Olivaichthys viedmensis
AAGATACATACTAAAGGTACAAAAGATGTTCCCTTGAGGGTACCACCCCAGTGACAAGAAAAGATACAGTTCCATATCTTTTTTTCTGAGAGTGCATGTTTGAACACAGATATTCCAGTTTTTTATGTAGTCTTGTTTAGTGCATTCATGGGTTCTCTGTTCTGTATATTAAGTCTTCAGAGTGAGAGTGTTGCTTGTCCTGCAAGCGTCTGCTCTTTCAACATGGATGATTTTTTAGTGCATTTTGCTTTCTGATTCTTTGTGTCTTTTACTGACTGTATTCACAGCCCACTGCTCACATAAAATGAGGCCCAAACCCCACCATTGCCAGCGTTGTTTCTGCATCGTTCTGATTCCGACTTTGGCCACTCTTCAGAAATTTTTTATTTTAGTTGGATCATTGTGTCCCATGTGCTGTGGTCACACAAGCTCCTTTAGGCTATTAACCATTTAAAGAGGTTTTGGTCTTCACCATTATTAGACACTGCTTTCATTAAGTCTGTATGTGAACTGTCACTCAGTAATTTTAATGTTATGTTAAAAAAAAAAATCAAACAACTTGTAATCTAAACAATGATAGCATATTGTGTGACAAATTTCAGACAAATTAATAACTAAAAGCACTAATTAATTAATGCTTAATTGAAAAACTGTAAGCTAATCAAAAAACATTTTATTACTAAAAGGTCAGTCCTTTTAATAGGACATTACTCCACAAGACCAAGCTGGCAAAAAATAAAACAAATAATATAATATATAAAACTATTATATGTGGTCTCCATATTGACCAGGATGTTGTGACGAGGTGGTGTATCAAACTTGTAGTGGAAAAGTCCTTGGGAGTTTAGCACTTTAGTTAAACAGTCATTACAAATGTATGTTTTTATCAGTAACCGTGAAATGGTTTCAATCCGCAGACATGTTTGTTAGACACAAGCGTAGGCTTGTGGAATATATACAAACGGAATATATACACATGAAATATATACAAACTTTTTGCATGAACCAAGACAAGACATGAAATGAAATTACTTTTTTCTGGGGATTTTGATGGTAGTAGACTAATGAAAATATGGTAAACTTAAACAAAAAGCCTGCAAATGAATTAACAAAGATGTGTCTGAAAGGCACACCGTTAATTGACAACATTTTACTCATTGATGATTTTTCATACATAACTTTTTCACTTTTTTTCAGGGTGACAAGTTTGCTGTGGCTGAAGAGGATGGCTCAGTAGATACATAAGGATAAAAAATCACTGCATTTTTTTTTAGGGAAGAACGGGATAATGATCTCCAGCAGGGATCGCTCTTGTGGATGTCAGTCTCGCTCTCTCCCAATGCTTGCTTTACGGCATTTCTCCCACGAGCCATAAAGGTCCTGTATGTACCCTTTCACACAAAGAAAGGATCTGATTGGATCTCATGTTGGTTTGGTTGGACTGTCACACTTCCTACCATGAAGAGGCCCAAGCAGCAGTCCCAGGCCTTTAGCTTCCTCAGCTTCTTCAGCCGGAAGCCCAAGTCAGACCCCAAGAGCGAGAAACCCGCAGCTGCCTTGAGTCGAGATGAAGTGGCTATTACGCTTACGCCCAACGAGCAGGAGCACTCACAGCAAGTAAGAAAGAGTCATAGTTTAGTTTAACGAAACCACATCTGGACTTAAATGCCAATTTGGGCTTCAGCACTTTTGTTCTGATTTAAATGATCTATTAAAAAAAATTCTTGAAAAATGGAACATTAGTAAAAATTATTTTTCCTATATTTAAATGTATGTGCTTGGCTCAATCTTTCTAATGAACATGAAAATAGACATTTTTCAAAGTCATATTTACAGTGCAAAAGTGCAAAAGTTTGCGTACCTACAGGACAGAATGAAGGATACAAAGAAACATAATTTATACCAACACGACATTTAGTGTGTTAGGTTTCACACATGTTCCTTTGTTATCATATGATAGCATTCTTTTAGACACATCTGTTCTAGCTCTGCCTTCTTCAAATCAGGACCGGAGACCAAGAGGGTCAAGGCAAACTTTGATTTCTTGCTTTTGGTTCATTGTTGTCTTTTTGCAGGATACACCCACATTTTATTTTTAACTTCTTGGAATTGATTTTATTTGTAAATAAACTGTAAAATAAAGATTTTATTTTTTCCATCCAGAAACCATTAGGGATGCAAACATCTGCACTTAACTGTGTATTACAGAGATTTTAATGGTGAAATACAAGTGTTATTAAAAGGTCTTTGTAAATATACAACAAAAAGGCAATTTTAGTCCTTGTCACCGCCTGCTCACACTTATATCTGTTTACACACACACATATACACACCTGCAAACAGCAGGATCCCACGTGAACCAGTTTTGTGTGTCTGTTTCCATAAATGTTGTTTGAGGGTTATTGGTCACAATATGGGGTACATAGTAGTTACCCGAATGAGTGATGGAGTGAATAGAATAGATTGTTGTAGTAGTTTGCGAAGGTCTAGGGTGATGTACAAAGTAAGTAAAGTATGACATTCTCATCTGCCCTTCCTCCCTACACACTGATATCTTATTAATTAGTGTTAATGTAAAGGTCGCCTTGCTGTTGCCATGAAACAGAGTGGTTTACCTGTACAGTTTACCCCTCCACACGAATGCCCATGCACACATACACATACACACGCACCACACATGCACACACAGTGACACACATACATACAAAAATATTGGAGACTGTGTGTAGGGATATGAGGTGATTGAGTGTTCTTTGTTTTACCTGTGTTGTAAATCTACTGTGCAGGCTGGGATTGACCAACAAAACTAGCAACTTGTTTTGCAGGGAGCTTAGTAAGTAGCTGCTGTACATTGAAAGCACAAAACATTAATGCTTGACCTTGCTCTTGGTGCAGGGACTGGCTCTAACTCGCAGGACAAAGCTACTAAATGCTGTGGTGTCACCCGATCTGATTTTTAATCTCTCTGTGGACCAGGTGATGTAATTCCCCATACTTCTGCTGCAGTGCAGAAATGCCATGGGGTAATTTTGAGGTCATTTGCATAAAGTAGAGCCAGGGGACGAGCAGGAGTCAGGTTTAGGTGATCCAGCAGAATATGATATTTTTGGCCTCTGATTCATAAGATGGCGATTGATTGCTTAGTGCTAGATGAAACATTGCAAATTCCAGAGAATAGGAAAGAGGGCTCTTCTATACAGGGTGCTGTGGTGCATGACCTAAAGATTGAGAATGGACATATAGGTTGGAGACAGGCTGGCGTTCTGTTTGGCAGCCGGAATTAACAATTGGGTGAAAGGATGAGGTTGTGGTGTTACAGGATAGGCTGTGGGCTACTTTAGGGCATGGGAACTTTTGTATCTGTACTGGTGGTGTATGAAAAGTGGAGGAGGCTACCAGGTGGGCAGTGGAAAATGACTTCTCAGGAGAGAGGTAAGATGCCATCCTGGGCATGATGCTAATGGAGCTGAAGAGGCTTGAGCAGGTTGTACCATGTGCCATTGTATCTGTAGGAGTAGGTACTGAATGGGAATGGAGGTGGTGGGATGAAATCTGAGTGCTTTGGATTAGGCGGCTGTGCTGTTGCATGCATCACTGGTGAAATCTGTGTTGGGTGGCTACTTCTGTACCACTTGACTTTTAAAACTGTTTACTGGAGTCTTTTAAAAACTATTTTAAAAACAATTTTTTTTTGAAAGGTCATGTAAACTGCCATGAAACAAACCAGATAACAAATGTACAAAAAAAACCTTTATAGTGAACAATCAAGGGGTGCCACAAACCAGTCCACATAATTTGTTGGATGCCCCAATGCTCGAAAAATCCAACTATGCGAGTGCCAGCTTTATTGGACACATTGTATTGACATCATCTGGGCTCCAATCGGAAGTCAGTATCTGTCCCTACCATGTGACTACTATTAACCTATAGCATAAACCAGCCTTAAGGCAGTCACTCTCCCACCCTCCACAACCCCACAGACATACAATATGTGCAGCAGTTTTGTAACAAGTATTTAAAGCAAATATATCAGCTGCTGTTTTAGTTTTGTTCAACTGGGGTCTCATTTATACCGGTATACGACTCACCACTACTTGGGAGTTAAACATTTTAAGAGGAATTGAGGTCTTCTTCTTGCACACAAGCACAGCTCCTGAACAAAAGGTGGGCTTTCACTCTCATCATCTGACGAATTGTCATATTCATACGACACAGTTGAGTATTTAGATACGGCTGGGCCATTCAGGTGATGATGTATGGTCAAGCATATTCTTCAATCTGCTTATTTCGTCCTTTAACTTATCTGTGGAAGATTTCTGAGGAGGTGCACATTGTTGAAACTGAAAGGGCTATGGGCCTAGAAAGGCCAAGACATAGCTGGTGTTATTAAACTGAACTGAGCATCATATTCACTGTGCAGGTCTTTTCTTTGCTCTGTCTTTGCTGTGTGGTTAGCAAACACCAGGTTAATCAGTTTTCTTGAATGTATTTACATTTTTTATTAGATTGTGATGTGACAAATATATAGTATGCAATAACCTGTTAACGTTCATGTTATGCCCACTACTTAGCAGTGGATTTCCCGTTGACCCTGGCCAACTCTTTTAATTTTAAAGCAATACATTTGTCAAATTTGTAAAATAAATAAATTAATAAATAAAAATTGAAATACCCAGTATACTTCATAAACATCTCATTTATTAGCAATGTAATAAATCTATATGTCTCATATTTCTAAAGACCAGTTATTAATGCTTCATTTCAGTTGGTGACCTGCAATATAACTGTGACTTTAAAAAAACAATTTTCATGACCATTAGAGAAAGAATGTAGTTAGGAAAAAAGAGTTTTAATATTTTTGGTACAATTTAAGATGACTGATTTTTACCCGAACATAACATTTCAATTACTCTGATTAAAATTTTTCTCTCTAGGAGCCGACTCTCAGTGAGAAAGATGGTGGTGGAAAGGCTGCTGAAACAGGCTCGGTTAAGGCTGAAGGAGCTGAGGTTGAACAGGCCGTGGAGTGTGTGAGCAGTGGCTCCACAGGCGTCGTGTCGCTCTCCTCCTCCAGCCAGGAGCAGCTCCTCGAGCACCTGGTGGAGTGCCCATTGTGCCTGCTGAGCCAGCCTCGTGCCCACTTCCCCCGCTTGTCCTCGTGCCCGCACCGTGCATGTGCTGACTGTCTGCGTCAGTACCTGCGCATTGAGATCTCCGAGAGCCGCGTGGGCATCGCTTGCCCACAGTGCCCCGAAGCACTGGCGCCGCCGGACGTGCGTACTATCCTGGACGACAGTACGCTGCTTGAACGCTTTGAGGAGTATCAGCTCCGACGTTTCTTGGCTGCTGACCCTGACACGCGCTGGTGTCCAGCTCCAGACTGCAGGTTAACACCTAAACACAGCTAATAACTCACCAATCACTGTGCCAAAGCCTTTTGAAATGTTATTAGTTAACAAGGACTCCCAGCTCAGAGGCAGAATAGCCATTTGCTCCATTCGCCATAGCGTTAAATACATGAAAACAATATTAGCTTTTTTGATATAATTTGGTATTCCCTAAGGGCAAATAGTTGTTTTTATGGTGGGACTTTGCCATTTGAGGTCTCGTCTGCTTTTGAAAGCATACAGTAGAGGAAAGGCCATGCTGCAGGCAACGTGCTGTAATACACAGGGCCTCAGTGATGGAGTGTTTCTTACTGTTGCATTATGCATAGCTCTAGAGGCCAGGGTTGGGTTTCCTCTCAGCAACCAAAGAGGCCTAGAAATGGGAAGCTCACTGGAAAGTTGGTTGTTATAGTATTTTGTCAACAATATAAGATTAGGTGTCTCCTGCACTTACTGTCTATATATCACAGCCCTCAAATATTACACTTTCTTACATGTATTACGGCATAGCTATGGCTAATTTTACATACAATGATTCAGAATGAACTGTTAACATGTACCCTAAATTTATGCACATACGAGTAACATCAGATAATTGTCAACATACCATAGTCTCGAGAGCCAGACTTCTAGCTTTCTCTATATACTCTGGTACTTTTACTAACGACCACCTACTTTCACAGGAAGAGGCAGTTTTTCAATTTACTCACCACTAACTATTTCAAACAAAACTCTCCAATTACTTTTAAAGACATGATGCTGTGAAGCTTCTTCTTTTTTTTAACCCAGTGACTATTTTTAACCCAGTGACTATATCTTGCTCCGAAAAGCTCATTGTGTCACATTGTGTTCAAAAAGATTGTTTTCTCATCAGGAACCAATGTACGTATACACAGAATTGCAAATAGCCAATCAAATTGCAACCTTCACGATTCTGAAGCTTGTGGCCAGATAAGTGTACAACATTAACATCAACATCTAAGCATGTTAGCATAGTTTTCAATCGCAAATGATGTCAGTCTCAGCAAAACGTACTCCAGATACACTTATTGAACAGACAGCATGAAGAAAATTCGTCTCCTGCATAATTCTGCTTCAAAATATTCATTGGATGTCCTTCCACCTCACCCATATTTTAAAACCTTTTAAAATCTGTAACATGGTTCTGTGAGGAAACAAAGTTCCAGTTTTTTGCACCCAACATGTATCGTGACATCAGCGCACATTCACAGAATGTATGCAAAGATTGTGAAAGTAATCATATTCAAAGGCAATTATTCTTCTATACAATGGTTTGTCAAGTTGATTGCCCACCTTATTCATTTAGATTGGCCTCAATCGGTTTACTTTATTCAGATTTAGATGTACACATGAAGGTTTTTTTATTCCCAATAAACCATCAGTCAGATTATTAACAGATTATTTGGCTGCATGTAAACATAGCTGCATGTAAAAATAAGTGAAGATAAAGCTAATATAAAGTGGTGATGTGTGAAATGTTATTGTTGGATCAGTTACGCAGTGATAGCCTATGGCTGTGCCGAGTGTCCTAAGCTGAGCTGTGGCCGTGAGGGCTGTGACACCGAGTTCTGCTACCACTGCCGTCAGCTGTGGCACCCAGATCAGACGTGTGATCAGGCCAGGCGCCAGCGTGCCCGCCACACATTGGGCAGCAACGACGCCTCAGCACTCTACGTCTTCAGTGAGGAAGCCGGCGGAGGTACGGCACAAAATGTTGGCGTTACACTATGACAGTCCTGTTTACCAACTGGTCAGTGTGAGATGTAAGTTTTAACCCTAGACTGAGTATATATTGTTACCTATCCTTTTTCCTTCACTATTTAGAAATTAGTGTCCCATGGACCAAAGCCATCTCTTTTATAACATTTATTTTAAAATATACCCTGTATCTCTTATCTACATCTCATTACTTGCAACATAAACATTATTTATGGAAATAGACACATAGAACTCATGCTTAGGGATCCTCTTGATGGCAAGGGATGACATGAATGTGACAGGGACTTAAATCACCTTTTGGTTTCATATTCCCAAAAGCAGTCATCAGTCAAAACAACCTCAATATAATCTCTGTTATAAAAATATGATTGAAAGATTCATGTTCATTAGAGAACTTAAGCCAAGCACCTACTTTTTTCATGGTGCAAACATCATTTTCACTTTTAGCAAAAATTTTAAATGTAATTTTGATCTGAACAGAATATAAGGGTTAAAGGTCCAACATGTCAAGTGTGCAGTAGCTCAGTTCAGGGACATTTATCCTAGGCAGTGTGTTTTTTGCCCTTGTTTCTCTGGTTTGATATTGGTTTGCTGTGTGTGTTTTAGATGCAGAGGAGATTAAAGGGTGTCCACGCTGCGGTGCCTACATCATGAAGACCAATGACGGCAGCTGCAACCGGATGAACTGCACAGTTTGTGCCTGTCAGTTCTGCTGGCTGTGTATGCAGGAGATCACTGACGTGCACTACCTCAGGTATGTACCTAAACACACACACACACATTGTTAGAGAGCATGCCATTCATTGCAGGAAACAAAGCATTAAAGTTAAAAGTTTAGGCTGAGTTCATACACTACTTATGTCATTACTAGCTAAAGCCACTGACTCACTGCAGCTATCATATAACCTACAAAACACATATGTGAACATTTAGTATTATGTTTTAATGTGCAGCACCATTTACAAAAAAAGTCTTAATAGCTGTATTACTGCAGCATAGCACAATTATATATATGCAGTACTGGGCCAAAGTTTTAGGCACTTTACATTTTTATATAAATTTTGCCTTAGATGTTTATTTTATGTATTCTGATTTAGTGTGGCAGAGAAGAGCAATTTTTAGATTTCCAAACATTCATTTTCCAAAAAAGAATTAAATGTTACAGAGAATTTTCATAAAAGTAAGTAGCATAGCTATAATGCATAGGATTTATTTTGTTAGAAATGAGAAAGAAAGAAATCAATATTAAGTCAGGGTAGAAAAAATATATATAAAACATGATGTTCCTGAGCTGCTGTTAGTTGTCCTGTAATAGTAAGTCACAGTAATTCACAGTCAGAGCTGTCAGGTTCGAATTGGTGGGAATTTACGAACGTACACGTTACACGCCAGCTCAGATAAGTTCTACATCATCATGCCCAAAAGAAGTACAGTACAGCTTTACACAGATCCGCAGGCATTATAACAGAGAAGCCTTTCCCCTTTAACAAAGCCTTGTGTTTTAGCTAGCTAGCTAGCATTAACCGGCTAGCTCACTACCATCGGCTCTGTGCTGTGCTCAGATCTTGCAGAACAAACACAGTTAGACTGTGGCAATGGCGATCAGATTGGCGATTCACAAACACAGCGCAGCGGGGTCACAATAAAGCACAGAACAGCCGATGGTAGCGAGCTAACCGGCTAATGTTAGTGCGTTAGCTAAAAGACAGGCTCTTGTTAAAGGAGAGAGATTAGGCTCTTTTCCCTAGTATTTGGTAACTGTGATAGTCACATTGATGTGCACAATAAAGTTTCTATCCTTATAACACTTCTGTAATGATGTGGAGATGACAATAACAGCAGCAGGTTATTACATCCTCCTGTACACCAATGATGTCATTGTTATTTAGGCATCTTATTTAGTGTGGTTTGGGTTGTAACCCTAAATTTTCATTGAATATGTATTACTTGCTTCTCACAGCCATCAGATTAATCTTCACGGTGGAGAAGGTCACAGTACAAACCACATTATGAAATGTACTTCTGCGAGTAGGTCGCAATAGCGTTTCTCTACCAGAGTGGGTGAAATTTCTAAATCTTACATCCAGCAGCTTTAACTAATAGTCCATTGGTTCAAATAACAACTATATTGAAGCTGTCTGGGATCTACAGAGACAGGAGCAAGTGAGAGCCAAAGTCTGCAATAGAACTGTAGCAAGTTCTCCAAGATGCTTGGAAGAACCGACCAGCTGATTTCCTAGGTACCATTACAGCTAGCTAGCTTAATATCACCAGACCCATTATACAGTCTGTTGGAATAATAAGTGAGCCGAATATTTGGATGAAATTAGTATTTCTTACTGATATTGTGTTTTTCATAAGACGTTTGTCATTTGGTTGTCAAATAGATCATCAGGAATGGGGTAGTAATAACACTGATGCGTGACAGGCCAATTCCACACACGACTCCCCCTAAAAGTCACAATGTGCTTCATGCGTTTGTATCTTGTGTATGAACGAGAAGGGTCGTGTCCTTATACAATTGCATTGATTGTTGAGTAGTTTTTGTTGTCGGAAAAAATGTAAATGCTTCTAGACCTTCAACAAAAATTTTATTGTAGTATAAAAGTACAAAAATGTAAATAAATACAAAAATGATTCAAAGAAACAAGATCCATAGACTGCATCAAAATACTGAGAATCACTATCATTTTTTATCATATTTTTGGAATTACATTCCAGTATATTTGTCTGGTGCTGCCCAGTTGAACTCTAAGGGCACCATTTCCAGGTTGTGAGTCAGAGCTTTGTGTCTATTAACAGTGGAATGATGATGAAACATACTTCTTTCAGGACACAATGATGGCTGTGAGAGGCAAGTAATACATATTCACAAAGAGTTGCCCAGGAGTCTGAAAATATATGTCTCTATGCCTTTTTATAAGTAGGGTATGTCTTGTGGAACCCCGTTGTAAAAATACACATAAATGAAAAATGCAAGGGGCGTCCGAAGCACAAAGAGGACTCATATTTCAGCAGTGACCACAGCAGAATACCTTGCAAGCTAGCAGGCATCTTGGCACTAAGACATTTCTCTCAGCAGTAAGGTACAGAAGACCAATCCAATTCTAACATCCCATCAGGGATCCCGTCCTGTTTACATTTGCATGATAAATTCTGTGCAGTTGGTGGAAGTCCAACAGAACAGCAAAACTAAACTTGCCTGGTCCTGTTAGCTTACTCTGATGACTTGGCAGTGAAAGACAATCATAGGGAGTGTGTGTGTGTGTGTGTGTGTGTGTGTGTTATAATAGTGAATGTCTGTCTCTGTTCTTTCATGCTGACGTGTGTGTCCTCTCCACTTCCTGTCTGATAGTCCCTCTTAGCAAAAAGGACAAAATGAATTTCTCATTATGAACCTTTTCCTTTTCAGTTGCTAGGACATTTTGATAATGTATTTCTCTCTAACCCTGTTATGCTGTTCACTTAAAGATTATGTTCAAATGTCACACATAGTCTTTTGTTGCAGTGCCCTACAGTGATCTTAGCGCTTTGGCTGTCTGAGCCACAGCTTAAACAAGTAGTGCAAGGAATCATAATTCATGAAGGGAAGGGAGTTAGGTTAATTAAGGATTAGATCATAGAACTGATTGCCCATACAATAAAATAAAATAAAAACCCACACATAACAGCCCTTCTGTAACATACACGTTTGTCCTTAACTTAACAATGGAGCAATTGCTTGGTTGTAAATACAGCGGATCAGTCAATTAAATCGAAATATTTTGATTAAAAAATGAGTCAAAAATGTCAAGGTACCCAGTCTAAACAATTTGCTTCATAATACAAAAAACCCAAGGTACTCAGCTTACACAATTTAGTTTTGCAACCAGAACACAGTGCTTCATGGACACAAGTAGAATTATGAAAACTGATCTTATAATTGTCTGGAAACATTTTTAATGTTTCTAAATGAAAGAAGACAGCACAGGGGATTTGTGGCTGTAACATTAGTATAAAGGTTCTTAAAACAGTTCAATTTTAGTGCAAATGAAAAGGATTTTAATTAGCATTATTCTGGAATATTGTTGTAATAACTAGCATTAAAAAACTGTGAAACTGGCACTATTGCACCTGAGAATTGGTGTATTACAGATCATAATGACAGTAAAACTACACTGTTTGCTGCCTGAATGTTCTGTTGAGTAATTACAACCCAGACACATTTGTTACATGTGTGCCTTTTTTCCCCCATCCTTGCTTTGTACTTTTGCAGTCCCTCAGGCTGCACTTTCTGGGGAAAGAAGCCGTGGTCGCAGACGCGGAAGGTCCTGTGGCAGGTGGGCATGCTGCTTGGGGCTCCAGTGGTGATCTCACTCATTGCTGGCATCGCCATACCTGTCATCATCGTGGGCATCCCAATATACATGGGCCGCAGGGTAAAGAGTCTTCTGCTATATTACTGTTTTACTCTACACTGTAGTAACATTGAGTCAGCATATAACTCACATTGTGCAAGCATATAATAGTCAATAGAAGATCGTAAATCTCTCTATATTAATAGAGCTGCTGAAAACATAAATGTAAATTTATGTAGAAATGCAGCCTATGTGTACTTTACAGCATGACTGAGACAAAGGTGTGCATTTGGTCCAAATGAAATTAGAGCAGGGGTGGTTAGTACCGGTTAGTGCATAATGAGAAGTGTCTATGCCTAAGATTGAAACCTTACTTTTCTCATTGTCCTTGTTTGCATTTGTTATATTGTCCTTCAGGTCCATGGTCGTTGTAAAAAAAACAATATCTCAGGAAGTAAACATTACTTGACAGTGGCCAGCGGGGTTATGACATCAGTGTTCGTCTCTCCAGTCTTAGCAGCCGTCACTGTGGGTAAGAAGCCCATCTCTGTTTCAATTTTTTTCAGTACGTAGTGTATTTGCTATGGAGGACAAAGAGAGACTTCATTAAAAATACGTACATACAGTGTGATCCAAAAGTCTGAGACCACATTGAAAATTCACCACCATGTTTCACTGTTGTTTTGATACACTGTGGTATCAATCTCTCGTATGTTCATCTCCTTACATAATTTAACCCTTCTGTTAAATCTCAAATTTGGATTCATCAGTAAATAGGACTTTTTTCCAGTGATCCACTGTGAAATGCTGGTATGGCTTAGCCCATGCCAAGCGTTTGGCCTTGTTTCCCTTCTTTATTCAGCACATTCTGTATCTGTGATGAAGTTGCTGTTCTCTCTCAGTGAACAAAGTGTCCGCTCTTATGATTAGATGTGTCCAAACTTTTGACTAGTACTGTAAGTTTGTGGTAAACTTTCACTTTCAATATTAGAGTTACATTGTATCAAGCTATGTTTACCTTTGTCTAAAGTGAAAGATTTGTGTACTTCTTCCGCTACTGCCCTACAGTGCAGTGCTCCTGTGATCATTTCGGTTTTGTAATAGCCAATAAACATGACGATAAACAAAATATCCCCTGTGCATTCTGGAAAGGTGGGAATATTCTCTCAGATGTACAGCCTTTTCCTGCTTCTCCCTGAACATTATTTCTGAATTGTATGGTATCTGCGTTACACAACGTCCAGCTCCAGGTCTCTCTAGGTCCATAGCATCCCCAGCCCCCTGCTGATGTTTCTCTCTCTCTCTGTCCTCCTCTCCTGGCCCACCCATATCCCTTTGGCTGTCTCTCAGGGACAGTTTCTCCTGGCTATGTGGAAAAAACAAGGGAGGCCACCAGCACCATTAGTCTCATAGTCCCATTAGAGTGGGTTATGAATAAATAGGGTGACAATGTGATTGTTGTTGAGACTTTACTGGTAAGGAAATATGACCACCCAGACGATAAGCATAGTAAAAAGTTCGGCTGGCACACACACACACACTTCATATTGGACTGTTATTAGACAAACTTGGGAGACTTTGGATACTTATTTAAGAAGCTCTTAAGTTGTTTGGGGGTGCATTTTTCATCCAGTGAGAGCAGGCAATTAGTTAAAAACAAATATCAAGGTAAATTTTTCAGACAATCTTCAAGTTCAATCTTATTCAGATCAGGAAATTTTATCCATTTAATTAATGTATCAGCAGATAATATCACAAATGAAAGGCCTTTTTTCCCCTTACAATTAATAGGTACTTGAAAGCATGTTGTAGTTTAGCTAAGACTATGAAATGAGAAATAAGCTCCCTCAGTGGGAAAAAGAGGTGATTTACACACAATGATAACTAATCTGTCACCTGCGCCTGTTTGTACACGTTGACATAAAGATGTCCTGTCTTTTTTTCAAAGAATAGTCATCAAGATCATGTCTGTTAATAACCTTTGACAGTTGCTCATCAGTAGAAGATAGAGTATCACCATCAGTTACACGTACAGTATCAGTGTGAAGTTCTACATGAATCGACACGGGTCAGTTAAATCAATCACTTAATGCCATTGCTGCATTTTAGACCTATCAGTGATAGCTACTTGATTAGATCAGGTAAGGCCTTGTTTAAAAGACAAATAACTTAAATTTATCATGTTTTACAGTGTTTTGAAACTTTTTTTTTATTGAAATGTGTGTTTCTGCAGTCCCATAGGCTTCCACAGACAGCAAACTTGATTTTTAGATGCTACTAATGTAGTGAGTCATATTCCCCAAGCATGCTATTATGTCCATCTTTTGGTAAGACCTGATAATGAACAGAAAGCACATGAGCGTATAACTCACCTGGAGCCATTTAATGCTCTACCTAAATGTTGTTTGAATATTGTGTGTAGTGATGGATGGCAAAGACTCGCTAATCTTCAAATCATTATTTTGCAGTGGGGGGCCCACTGCAGGTTGGACAGCTCCCCGTCCTGCGTCGGGCGGTCGGGGTATGTGGCAGCGGGGGCGTGGTCGAGCGTCGGTGGCTGACGGAGAGCGGGGTCACGGCAAGGTCACAGGTAATCACGTGAGTGCTCTCACCTG
>JAOUQW010000032.1:2385535-2404645 GCA_028565825.1 Olivaichthys viedmensis
GTTTCTAAATAAATATGTTTGATGTAAGAAGCGGCTTCGTGCTTGTGTCCGCGCACCCCCGGAAACACATCGTGACACACCTGCTTAAACCGAGCTGCAACCTGCTTGATCAGCACAACTATTAAATTGTTGGCACGTTTTCTTTAAATGAGAGCATACATTAACCAAATGTGGGAACAATTTTATTAATTTAAAAACTCGAAATAGTAAATTGGGAGCATGAAAAAGTAAGCCGTGCATACACATGGCTTCGTGATCTTGATTTTGTATCTCGTGCCCACACTAAACTAAACTTATGCTCACAAATTGAAAAATATATTTACATGGCCTTTAAACACTCTACTGCATTTACGATTAAACAAGGTTGCCAGATCGTGTCTTATTGTATGGAAACAAATAACCTTGTGCTGATTGATGTTATTTAGTTTAGATGTAATTTGGCCACTGTTTGAGATGGTTTATAGTCAATTAGGGAAGGCTTTAAACTCTCATTGAACTGGACACAGGCAATTCAATCTGGCAACTCTGACTTCTACGTAACCACCGCCACTGAACGTGCATGTGTTTTACACCCATCCTAACTTTGGCTTGATATGCAGAAATCCCGATTTGTCCATGGAAACATGGTGTGTAAATCTCAACTATGGATGGAATTAAAATAATAGAAATGGACAAAGGGGATGGCAGTTTGTCAGGGGCATGACTTTCGTCATTTCTTTTTCACGGGCATCATCTTCCCTCAACTCGAGCCCTGCTTATACCAAAATCTTATATCAAATTGACCCCAAGATCACTAAACTCCTCAGCATGCACCAGTGGTAGTTGCAAGTCGTTTCCTCTCATACTGTCAAGGTTGAGGTAGATGGGAGACGCGGAGACAGTGGATACAATTCACTTATCAATTAATTTATTCAAATTTAATCAAACAAACAAACACGGATAACATGGACATTGACAATGAACGACAATGTGGACAGAAACACAGGGGTTTAGATACACAGACTAATTAGGGACGAACTGGAAAAAAAAACATAAACATAAAACAGAACATGAAGCACATGGCGCTCGCAACTGCCAAGCACGGTCACATGCACAGCCGTGCACGGCGGAGAGTCTATGACAGAACCCCCCATTTAATGCGCGGCTCCCGAAGCCCAAACACCGGCCCCTAAGGGGGGGTCCCTGACCTGTGGGTTCAATGTCTTTGTCCGGATGGGTGCTAGGAGGCAGAGTCACCACGCCATCCGCAACGCTAAGGGGCAGAGCTATAACATGGTCCACCGCGACAGGGTGCAGAGCAAAGACATAATCCACATGGGGGCAGGAGGTGGAGCGTCGTCCTCAGCAGGGTCAGGGGACCGAATGGTGCCCACAACGGGGTCTGGGAACTGAGTGACGCCTTTGTTGGCGTCGGGAATGACCTCCATGCTGGTCTCTGGCGGTTCAGGAACGACCACAGCGCTGGTCTTTGGAAATGCAGGAATGACCTCAGCGCTGGTCTCTGGCGGTGCAGGAACGACCACAGCGCTGGTCTCTGTCGGAGCAATGACATCATCAGCAAAGGCAGGAGGCAGGGCAATGGCATAGTCCGCAAAGCCCAGGGTCGAAGCGACGATGTCCTCTGCGAAGCCAGGGAGCGGAGCAACAATGTCGTCCACGACACTGGGGGGCGGAGGATTGACATCATCAGCGAAGGCAGGAGGTGGAGCATTGATATAGTTCGCAAAGCCCAGGGACGGAGTGATGATGTCCTCCTTAAAGTCAGGGGGCGGAGCAAAGCCATGATCTGCAGAGCCAAAACATAATCCTGGCAGTAGAGCGATGACGTCCTCTGCAGGGTCAGGAGGTGGAGCGGCGTCCTCTGCGGAATCAGGAATCAAAACGATGTCCTCAGCAGAGTCAGGGAGCTGGGCGACATCCTCTGCGGAATCAGGAAGCAGAGCGATGACTTCCTCAGCAGAGTCTGGGAGCTGGGCGACATCCTCTGTGAAATCAGGAAGCAGAGTGATGTCCTCAGCAGAGTCAGGGAGCTGGGTGACATTCTCTGCGGAATCAGGAAGCAGAGCGACATCCTCAGCAGAGTCAGGGAGCTGGGCGACATCCTCTGCAGAATCCAGAAGCAGAGCGACATCCTCAGTAGAGTCAGGGAGCTGGGCGACATCCTCTGCAGAATCAGGAACGACCTCGGCGGTTGTTAGCCCCCCCCCCAAAAATTCTAGGGGAGATTTCTCCTCCTCTCCTGGGAGGCTTCTGAGCTGGACTGGCGATGCGACGCGCAGCCGCTGTAGTGGGCTCGGAGGCGCAGCGGGGATGGGTGGGGGTTAGTGAGGGGCGAGTCATGGCGATCGACGTGCAGATGGCATTAAGGAATTCGCCCCTCCACTTATGCTCCTCACACTCTTGGCACAGCTCCTCCCAGCTCACTGCTTCCACGGCAAAGGGCTTTACGGGAACGGGTTTTTCTGGATTGAGCTTTCCGGGAATAGGTTCCACTGGAACGGGCGTTGCTGGAATGGAGTTTTCAGGATTTTCTGGAACGAGCTTTGCTGGAACGGGCTTTCTCCTCCGTCAGCGTTTTTCGACCCAGAGGAACAGCTCTTGCTTCTGCGGCTTCGTCTGCATCGGTGAACTCTGCCTCCAGACGCGCTGTATTTTCAGCCTTCAGCAGCGCATAGAATTTGGCAGCCGGCAGATACTCCTCCTTCGTAGCAGAACCAGTGGCAGCCATCTCTGTGGCCAAACTCGCTGGCATGTCCGCTCCGATTTCTGCCGTGCCCAATGCCTCGACAAGCACGGCGAAAAGTTCAGCCTTCACAAGGTCGGCTTGCTGTATCCATTTTGAGGTTGTTCATTCTATCAGGGTTGAGGTAGATGAGAGATGTGGAGACGGTGGATACATGTGCAAGCATTTATTCAAATCTAATCAAACAAACAAACAGATCAAACACGGATAACATTTGACATTGACAATGAACGACAATGTGGACAGAAACACAGGAGTTTAGATACACAGACTAATTAGGGACTAAATGGGAACAGCTGGTAACAATGAATGATGAGACCAGGGCGTGAACAGGACAGAAACCAAAACATAACATGAAGCACATGGTGCTCGTTGTCATGGCGATCGCCAAGCGCAGTCACGTGCACAGCTGTGCACGGCGGAGAGTCCATGACACATACGCCCACCTCTTGTTCCCATCCTCAACATATGCTTGTACGTTCTTGTATGAATGTATTATGTTATGTCTCAGTGAATTGGTCTACACATATACTCAATATATTCAACATAAATATATATGTTATTTGTTTACATGTTATTTATTACAACATTTGTAATAATACGGGACCATTTCAGGTTCATGGTCAAATAAATATTTAGGAAAATGCTTTTAATGCTGCTGCTTAAAAAAATGTATGGTATTACTTTTAAATATTACAATACATTTGGCACTGATAATAATGACAATGGACTTTAAAATCAGTGTATAGTGTTTGTATTCAGCTGGTTTAATTGACCTGTCAATCCTGAGTGTAATGCTGATTCACGAACTTTCAACCAACATGGCAAACTTTGCTTTTGCAAGGCTTTTGCAGGTTCTGCGGTATGTTGCAGACCAACTCGACAACAATAGGTTTCTCATGTTATTCATTTCTGTTAAATCACAGATAACTCAATTGTGCAGCGTAATTGCACAGACAAGGCTCAGGGCCTCTGCCACGTCTACTGCAGTGGACCTCAAATGAGGGGTTCCACAGATGATTCAAAAATAAGGCAAGAGTAATCGAACACATTGTTTTCTCTACGATTAACCAATAGCTTGTAAGTATAGTCTACCTCATTAGCATACTAGGGGAAGAAATGCATGAATAAAAAAATGTAGACATAAAGAAATGCATAAATAAATAAAGGTGGAAATAAATAAATGCAGGAATAAAAAAATATTTAATTATTTCTGTGTTTCTAATAAACTTAAAAACTTGAGTTATGTATTCATTTATTTCTACATTTCTGAGCCACCTTTTTTAAATTATTTAGGTCCTTTATTTATTTAGTTCCTTTATTTATTTACTCATTCATTCATTCATCTAGCATAATTTTCTACATGCTCTTTGTTGTTTTTGAAGGTACAATCATTCTTATTTGTTTCTTTGACAGTGATTTATACACTGTAAAATTAACCATAAAGGAGAAGTGAAATGTCTTGGAAGGCAGTGAATACTGCCCTTCACCAGTAGGCTGTTATTAATGTAGGTGGCTTATGTAGGTGGAAAGTGCTGACTAAGAGCTTTGTGTCCTTTTAAAGGAAGACCTCAACACCAGATCACTCCCACGACAAAGCTCTGCCTCCTGCTGGGGGTCTCCATCTGGGGGAAATACACTGTGCACACATACACTGATACACATATGCGCACTCGCATGCACATACATGCCCTTCTTCTTATTGACATAATGCTAGCACATGTGCAAGCATTTGCTTCCATGGAAACAAATGCGAGATTAGGCCTGTGTCCTTTCATGCACAACGATGCCTTTGAGTCTTGTTTTGATTTTTTCCTCGCACATATGTTCACTCCTCGAATAACGCCCCGACCCTCTTTGATGAGTCATATGTTCCTCAGTATTAGGGCTGCAGCGAGGGCTTTAGTGGCAAAATTACAGAAGCTTGTTGTCATTGAAGTGTCAAAGCGATTTCCATGGCATAGTGTGAATTCACATTCTGTAGTGACGCCCCCTCCCAACCTTCTCCCAGATCTCTTACTCCCCCTTCCTGCCTGTGAATAGCATTATCTGTTTTCCAGCACTGATCCAGCCTTAACAGGTTCACAGAGGGGCCCTGTCCACTGAGCACAAGTCTGCTACAGAGTGGCCTCAACAATGCTAGTCTGTTCTGCTCTGCACTCTGGAGAACGATGGCCCGTTGTCCCCTGGCCATTATGACACATGGTCCCAGTCTCTGCCTGCAATATTCCCCTGTGTATTTATAGTGCCATTACATAAATTACTGCTCTACGTTGTTCTGGAGAATAAGGTCATTGCTATTTCAAAATGTGCCACAAGTTTACATTATTCTTTCCTGAGGATTGAGGTCATATCTGAAGTTTGTAGATCATTCCCTTGTGATCTTACATAGCAACTTACATGCAACACTTTTTTTTTTTTTAGCGGTTGGAGTGCCTCTGATGCTGACGTACGTTTACGGCGTCGTACCCATGTCTCTGTGTCGGAATGGCTGGTGCAGGCCTCAAACCGAGGCCCCTGAAATACGCAAGATCCAACTAGAAGACCTAGCCACCTGTAAGTTCACCACTACAAGAACAATATATGTGACCCTAGTTACTTTTTTGGACTAGATATTTTCAAAAGTCATACTCATTTGGTATGAGATATAAATTCTCAACTAGCTAAATGAAATTTGTTTTTACCTCTCACCTTGCAGAGGACCAGTTATCTCACTATAGTAATAACATTATGATTTTTTTATATTAGTGAACTGTATATTAATCTGCTGTATTAGTACCTCAATTTGAAAAGCCACATTATATTGTTTAGTTGACAACTCAACCTCCTGATCTGATGAAGTTTCAACTTCTCTTGAAGATCTTTTGTTTTCTCATGTAGTCAGTGATCACTGGACTGGGCAGCCCAAGCCGGCTCTGAATGATGCCAGTCTCCAGGAAGTGAGTGTGGAGGAAGTCGCAGCATTTCCCAGTACCAGCGCTGTCCTCTCACAGCCTGAGGGATCCTCTGATCCGCCTGATGATGGACAGCTGGTCAGCGTCAAGCAAGACGACCAATCAGATGCAGTTGAAGAGTGTGCCTTCAGCAGCGCACAGACTTTTGCCTTGAGGTGGGTCTAATTCATCAGATGAAATTCTAAATAAAGTTCTAGACTTGAGTCTTGAGTGAAATATAACCAAAACTCTACAGTGTGCTAATTTATTTGTAAGTTGGTCTGTTGTTTTCCTATTAACCCTTATGTTCGGTTTTGGTCAAAATAACATTAGACTTTATATGCTTGTCTCAACTTCTCTAATACACATGAAAAATAATAATAATAAAAAAAATAAAAAAAATCATATTCATATTACAGACATTAAGTTCAGGTCATTTTGAACTGAGAAAAACATTGTGAAATAAAAGTGTTAAATATGACTAAATTCCACTTGCACCCACATGAAGGGAGTTTATGTATCTATTACCATAAATTGTTTATATTTCTAATAATTGATATGAGGATAAGATATACTGGGTATATATTTAAAATAAAATTAAACGAGATGGTCTGAGTTAATGCGACATCCATTAGGGCATCCATGTAGTAAAAAGAATATGAGAGTTAAAACATGTAAAGCTGGTATTGCTGTCGTGTGTGAATGCAGGGAAGGGACCAATATTGAGGTCCGGGTGGAGATTGAGGCGCAGCCGCGTGGCGGACGTCAGCCCAGTCTCAGCAGCGTTTTCTCCAGCCGGAGCCTGTCAGCAGAGTCCCTCCATCAATCCCATGATCCTCTCTGTGCCTCCCAACAGCCAGTGAACGAAGACCCCAAGCCACTTACGGAGACGGACAGTGTCTGATCCTCACACGCTTTCACCGCCCACTGCACCTCCCACCAGCTGCTTCTAGCCTCTGTCTGTTCACACAGAGTCAGCAAAATGGAGACCAATGGAGCGAGAGAGGAAGAGAGGGGGCGAAAGCAAAATAGAAAGGGTTCAAAATCATGAGAGAGGGCATGGAGACAAACATCCAGGGCAGCTGCCAAAATACCACAATGATTAATGGCAGTAATACGAACTAAAATGACTGAAAGCATGTTTGCAAACTAGACTTATGGTTATTAGCCTCTTTTCTACTGTGGTACAATGAAAAAAATGGCTATGTGGATGGTGTTCTTTTTAATTTATTTGTTTAACCCTTCTTATAGCTACAATATACCTTTGTATTAAGTGGCTGTATGATTTCATTCCCTAATATAACAATAAATTCAAGAACCACAGCATGATTTGTTCTGCAGCAGTCAGTGGCCTAGTTTGACATACAACTGTTTACCGCAATGGTATGAGATCCACTGCTTCCTCACCTGGAGATTACAGTACTACTAGCAGCTGTGCAACAGGGTATCTTGGGATTCCCATATGGTGTTCATTCACTTGAATTATGCAAGTTTTTACATAGCAACAGGCACTGTCCCACTTAAGTTGCAGTGAAAATAATGGGTTTAGCCTTCACCAAATCTAGATTCTCTACTTATTAATACACTAATCTCTTCAGACAAAGCTCCCTGTATGTAGCAACTAATGAAAAATAAGTCTTGTCAGCGCAGTTGAAAATAATTAAAAGTGTCTTGGCCAAAATGTTTTTTGTCCATAACTGTATTGCGTCCAGTGTGTAAGACCACAGATTGTTTACTGAAATTAATTTGAACTTGAGCTATTTTATACAATCTCTTACAGGCCACTGTGTCTTATTTTTCCAGTGACTGAACCAATGAACTGGACTCAGCTTAGATGATACAACTGGATAAGCGCTTGTGTGCAGTTGGTATATACATTTTGTACTAAGGATAGTAGGGGAAGAGGTGTTATGTTTGTCCAGTTGTTCTTGTATCCAAACAGAGGAAGCAGAGTCTTGTAGGCTTCAGTAATAGTGCTGGATCTGTTTTCAAGTTCATGAGTGCAACTGAATACTAGTTAAGGCGGTCTCTCAAATCACATCCACAGCAAATAGAGGCATGAAGCCATGGTGATACACCTAGATCTGCTCTCTGCAAGTCAGCAGTGAGCACCAAAGGAAAAGCTCACCTCAGCATGTCAACTAAAGCCTCTTCCTTCCCAAGAAAAAAGCAGAACGATAAAAAGGAAGCTCCTATATTTGAAATGTTTGACAAAGACTACATTATGTGGGTCAGTATACCCACAGATCCAAAGTTACCTAAATGTATGTGCAATGTAGATTTGAAAAAAAAAATGAAATGTATGAATAAACAGATTACAAGTGAGAAATTAACTTCATGTTCTTGGTAAATGTGTGTTGTGGTAGTATTTGTTCATGTTTACTGATAAGAAAAGGTTTAATTTATGATAAACACTGCTAGCATTACTTGGCTACATATTGAGCGTTATGATATCTGAGCTTGAACAGACTGCCAAGCTATTTCGTGGATATGTAATGTAGTAACCACACAGTACACCTAGAGGGAGCTAAAGGACAGGCCATGTATTGACGTTTGTTTATACTGATCTGGCCTAAGGGATGGTAATTTACTGTGTAGTGTAATTTTACACTGATTATTACTGATCATTTTCTCAAGAACCTATCTTCTATGATACTTTGGGAATAGGGAATATTTTGTGTCAGACAATCAATGATGAAACCTGAAACATTTTTCATAAAAAAATGTCTATACAAATCTTATTGTGGCTTTTAAGTGGACTGGAGATCAGGTTTGTAATTGTTCACTAGAAATCACCCTAAAATAAATGACTACCCTGTGTGCATTTGCATACCAGTGAGCCCCGCTTGTTGGTGTTCGGTACAAAAAGGGAAATGTGTGTTGTGTTGTCCGTGCAAACTAGCTTTCCCATGCTTGTTCAGTTCTCTGGCTTATCACCGAGCTATGTTGTTGTGCTGTAAGAGTGTGTTTGGCAATAAAGAGCAATTTCCTGGTTTTAAAATGCTTCCACGCCTCTTCGGCGACGTCCCACTGGTGTCAGAAGTGGGAGCTCAGCGCGATCTACTGAGAGAGGAAGAGAGAAAGGGAAAAAGCTGGGGGGTGTTGGCTGCTGAGCTGCACACCATGGTGAGGCAGGCATACCCCCGCTTTCCCCAAGAGCACAAGCTAGCCTTTGAGGCGTCCCTCAATGCACTGTCGCCAGAGAACCTGCAGCGCCCCGTCAGCCTCTCAGCAGCAACGTCGCCCGAGTAAGACATCGCCAAGGCAGAGAGAGCTGAGGTGATCCCTGACCGGCAACCCATGACGCAGTTGGTCTGTTGGCATTGCTGCCAAAGGTGCCACAAAGCATGCCACTGCTATGAACCTGCGCCGGCAAGGAAACAATGAGGGAGACACACATCGTTCCCCTCAACGAGAACCCCGTGGTCGGCCGGCTGAGGCACCGACGTGGTCTCTGTATGCTGCGCACAGTCAACGTGGCCAGCTGCCATGTCCTGGTCAACACTGTGTCGACCGTCTCCATCCTTCGCCTCAGGGTGCTGCCAGGCACCGACAAGAAAGCTCACGCAAGCTGAATGCCCATGAATGGAACCCTGAAGTCCCATACTGTGAAAGAGGCGGAAAGTCAGGGTGGGGAGTCGGCTACACGAGCACGACTTCTGACTTGCTGCCATTCGGGACCTGCGCATTGTGGGGCTGGACTTCCTCAGCGCGGTCGGAGCTTCGCTGGACCTGAGTCACAAGAATTCACAAGAACCCAAGGCAGCAAGATATATATATATATACACTCACATATATATATATATACATATACACTTTATTAGGAGAACTATACTAATACTGGGGAGGGCCTCCCTTTGAAGCCTCTCCACAGTAAAAAATTTTTTTTTTTTTATAGAGATTAATTTATGACTACAGACTGGAATCCGTCCCCGTCATTTGACGTCACCACGAAAATGGGCGTGGCCACTGAGCGGACGCGCACCTTTCCATCCGTACGCACGCACACGCGCAAAGATGTGAAAGAGCGAACGACGTCCCACTGAACTGTTCATTCCCAGAGCGAGAATCCTAAAGCGCGTTATCTCGGTGCTGTTTATCACAGGTTCCTCTAACGCATCCATTACGGAGGAGAAAACTACACACCTGCCTGTCGAGCACCTTCGAGCATGGACGCGTTAAAGTCAGCCGGGAGAGCCATAATAAAAAGTCCGGGAGTTCCGCGGCACACATGGGGAACCGCCAAGCACGAAAGTGAGTAGTCAGGTGTTTCGGCAATGAAATGTATAACTGGACAACAGCGCATTCAAATCTCTAATGTCCGATGTGATGGTCGTAATGAAACGAACGCACGTTACTGCACGTTTTTGACAGGCTTTGTATATCTGTAGTATTGCAAATCAGCGTTCATCATGCCATCATTAAAAAAAAAGTTTTCTTTCATGCCGGTTGTTTGTTGTGAATTTAACAGTTAGGTGTTCTTAATTAGTCTAACACAAACGCACAGAGTCTCTGGAAAGCATGTTCACGATTGTCGTTTCTAATTTCTCTTTTGCTATTTGTTGTACATTTTTAAATCATTAAAACATTTAAATCTGCAATGTTTTGCATGTCCAATGAATAAAACCATTTAACTCTGCATGTAACATTCTGCTCAATATCTATACCACCCACAATGTCCAAAAGGGAAGTTGATAATAAAGGGAGAGTCTTTGTTAGTGACTCACACATCCACTAAGAATCGTTCGTCCTTGTCCTTGGCCCATCCATGGCCTGATGACTGATTAAGCTCATCGGGTCTCTGTGTGTGAATGTGTTATTGGCTCGAAGGAGAAAGGCACCCTGCGTACTGAAGAGAGCGAGCTGAGTCACCTTAGGAAAGGGACTGTGACATACAGAGTGACGAGCAGTGAGGACCTGGTGGCGTTATGTAGCCTGCAGTCCAACACACTGTCATATTGATATGTCAAGCGTCAGCTATGAGAGTCTTTCTCAGGGGGGCAAGCATTCCAGTTTTCACAACAATAGGAAATTCATATGCTCTTAGTGGCTTGGTAAAATGTTTTTCTAAGAGACACTTGGGCTCCAAATATGTGATTAAATTCACATGTGTGGCAGAGTGGATGCACTCTCACTGGAAAAAAAATGTTTAACTATTTCCTAGGGTGTCCTTCTCTATCAACAAATTGCATTTGTGAGGTCAAACTAACAGGCAACGATCATACAGTCTGTGTTTAATTGCTGTAGTTACGGATTACACAGTTGTACTGGGAGTCTCTTAACTGCTCGTTAGCCTACTGTTATTCAGCTGATAGAATAGCTCTCAAGGGCATGTTTATTGCACCACATAGACTTCTGGCAGTCTGGGGCACAACATTTCAACTTCCTGAATGTGTAAAGCAAAAATATGAATACACTACTGCAGGTATAATGTAATATTAAGAGTACATTATCTCTGGTGTCTATTATCAGAGGCATAGCGATGAGTGCTTGTTTAAGATTCTCCGCTGTCGTGCTTAATTGAACTGCAAGAAACAACTTCTACACATAGAGCAGCTGTAGCTCGCCTGATATATAACAACATGGAAGTAAAAGGCAGTGTGCCTGCATATGCACATCATTTCCAAACTGTCACTTTTGACAGCTGAGTGATCAACTCAGAATTGCTAGTTTTGACAACTGATGATGAAACCACAGTCCCTTCCACGTCACTCAGCAGAGCTGGGTGCGATCTGCACTCAGCTCACAGAGGCTGAGTGGATGCTAAGGGAATAGCCTGAAAACCTGAATTCATCAGCTTAAATATCGTCACTTCTATTTGCATAGAAACCATGAATATACATGGCTTGATGCTTCTCCAGCCATGGCTTTGAGTCAGAACTAAAGATAGCTGTAATTTTTCCCCCACAGCTTAAAAAAATTTCAGCAGGTGCTTACTTATCCCCTCTCTTTTCTCGCAAAATATGTGACTTCAAAGCAGTGAAGTCCAGTGCCATGTTTCCGGTGCCAAGAGAGAATGTGAAAGCTAAGCACATCCTGCTGGGGCTCCTGGTGGCCATCATCTGTCGAGGTCACCAAGTTGGCACGTGCAGTAAAGCAGGGGCATGAGCTCATGGAGAAGAGCTTCTGTCCCATCTGATTGTGTCATGGAAATGCAAGTGACTGTTCCAAAGGTTAGGTTGATTGCCATGGGCAGTAGAAAAATCCCCCAATTTCTACAGTTTTTTTTTTTTTTTGCCAAGCCTGCCTTTTCTGGGTTGGAAGTCTTGCACTGTAAGGATTATGGTGTTGGGAGGAACCAATTTATTCTACACTCATCATTATGTAGCTATTAAATTCTTGTCTGAAATAAACATGTGGGATGTTCTGCTGTTGAGACTGTGTAGTAGAATCACACACCAAGTCATATATGTCTCTGTATCAATGAATATAAAATAAAAATATTAATCTGACTTAAAACTGTCAACACACATTTACTTTGTTAAGTCTTATTTAAGGCATGAAAAGTTCAAACAGGCTCAAACTCTCAAACAGGTTGCTGTGAGCAGTAAAGTTAAGAGTCAATGGGAATCAGGAAAACAGCCACCACAAGACCTAAAACAGGAAATATTGATCCTCCACAGAGCTGGAGAAGGGTATAAAAAGATATCAGAGGGATTAGAGATACCATTTCCAACCGTGAAAACCAACAGTAAATTAAATATAGAGGAAACGGAGACATAAAGACACTAACAAAGACTGAAAGAAACTGGAAAAAAAGAGTGCCTGGGGGATTTGCAAAAATACAAAACCAACAGCAGGAGACCTAAAAAAGTCATTTGAGGCAAGTGAATTTGAAGTCCACATTTATATCACTTTCAGAAATATTTTAATTGTTTCACTATTAATATCTTAACGTTTTGCTTTTGCTACTTGTGATAATGATGGAACATCAGTAAAACCCAACTCACATTAAATATCTTGTTGGTGTTTATCATTTTACTCTCCAGTGATGCACACCTGTCAGAGTTTCACATAGAAGAGCTTCTGCTATTATTTCTGGCTTTTAGCTGATTAATAGCCACTAACGCATCCCTGCTTGATAAATAACGTCAGTCCCTCTCACTTAAAAAGGTGCAGCAATGTCAAAGGAAACATTCCAGGTGACTGATTTCAGGATGAGCTGGTGTAGGGAATGTAAATGAGTCTGCCAGGTGCTAAGAGCAGGACAATGCAACAGTGCACTCTAAAAGTGAGAGGAGATTGATAGATGGCAGATAATTGTCTTGTGTGCCACACAACACGCACACAAACACACAACAGGCAACAGTTGAGTTTTTTTTATGGTAATTGCACTAATCATGACTGTGACTCACTATCACTAAGATGCTCCTATACAGAGTGATACCGAATTACATTCAGTAGATATAAGTCCGCTCTGTGTGTGTCCCTCTTTTTGTTTCAGGTACTCAAATCTTCCTCATGACAACATGTCTGCTCTTGTTCATTTGTATTTATTGTGCGATATGCTAAAGTTGATAATAGTTTGTTGATAAAAGATGTCTCTTTGTGCTTCATCATGAAGTTCTTGCTGGCTGAACCTGGCTAAAGCATTTGAGGCCCTGGAAAGTCAAGAGTCTGTACATTTAGTCTTCACGCATTTATAGTTCTGTAAAACTATGTGCCAATTACTTCATTATTAATTATTACTGTATTCATTTATTATTAAGTTCATGTGACAAGTTGACATGTCCTGATACTGTTAAAGGTCATACATTCCTGGTTTAATGCTGCTCTGTTTGAACATTCTTTGAAGTCCATACACAACATACTGTATGTTCAGTTTTGCAACTGCGTTCACTTGGATCTATGTTTTTGTTTTTACCCGTATCAGTTTATATTTTTTGTGGAGCCCCTATGTCAGTTGTTGCTGTGCTCTGTTGTTTGCTAGTGCTCAAATAAAAAAAATATGGAAAATATGAGATGGAAAATAACAATTCTGCCATCTCTTTGAGAGACTTGCCCTTCTCTCACAATATTTTTATCTCTCAAAGGAAAGACCAGTCATTGTCTTTAAGGTGTTCCTTTGAAACAGGTAAATATTACAGCCCTGTAGCAATGGGCTCCCTCTGTTTCGCTTTCCCTCACTAATCTTTCCCTTCCTTTTTCTACACATCATTGTTATTATGGTTTTGCTCAAGTGTCTAGATACACTGGGCTCCCTGCAACGTATCCCCTTGCAGTGAATAAAATAAGACAATAGGATTTTGGAGAAGGGAGATGATCACCGTGCGATGCACATATCTGCCAGGCTTACAAGACATTAAAATCCAGGCAGAGTTTCATAAAGATTAGACCACTCAGGCTGCAAAGAGTGGAGTGAAGCCTGAGATAACTTAATGGGGACAGGTGCCATTCTGTCCAGTTGATGTAGTAAAAATTATATGTAGAATAGAATGCAGTGGGACTTTTATGACAAGCGTTATGTACACACAAGTATAAAACTCTGCATCACTTTGATTTTAAAGTGTACAGTAATTGAAATTTAATTGAAATCAAAAGTAACTTGATTTGCATTTCCTGAAGGAAATACACAGTTCTTGCAAGGAGCTGAAAGAATTGGAGGGATAAAAGAGGGAAAGACAAAGAAGTGAGAAAGAATTAAATGAAGGAAGGAAGGAGGAAAGAAAGAAAGAAAAATAAGTAAAGAAAGGAAGGGAGGGAGAACAAACAAGAAATGAAGTATTAGAGAAAGAAAAGGAAGAGAGAAATAATGCAAGGTGAAAGAGAAGGAGAACATGACAATGCAAGAAAAGCAGAAAGAGGGTAAAAAAAGGAGAGAGAAAGAACAAGTGAGTGAAAAATACAGGAAAGAAAAAAAGACTAATAAAGAGAAGAATGAAAAAATAGTGGGAGCAGAAAGAGAAGGGAATGGAAAAAGTGAGAAAGGGAGCCCTAAAGTGTTCAGGTGCACTGTGAGTGTAAGTTCTAAGCAGAGCTGCTTTGGTAAACTGTAAAGCCCATTGTGATATCATGAGGTGGTAGTTGTAATTCAAATTCAGGAACATAGTTAATGTATTTCATTGTGAAAGTTTCAGACTTTAAAATTAAATATTTACCAATCTGAAAGGGTGAATGCACCTTCCTGTGACACATGTGAAGTCAGCAACCCCTTCTTTTCAAACTACTGCTCATTCAATGTCATAGGAAAGTTGAATGTACAACATAGGGAAACTGAACATGCTTTTGAGGAGAGCGTTAACTACCCTATTCTGTATACATAAGTTGAGAGAAGCCCTTGATTGGCTAGCATTGCTCTGATGGACAGAGGAGAGTGAATAGAAATAGAAAGCTTCTTTATTGTCACATATACATATACATATACATATACACATACAAGTACAGTACAGTGAAATTTGATTCTTTGCATATCCCAGCATGTTGGTAAGCTGGGATCAGAGCGAAGGGGCAGCTATGATACAGCGCCCCTGGATCAGGGAGGGTTAAGGGCCTTGCTCAAGGGCCCAACAGTGGCAGCTTGACAGAGCTGAGGTTTGAACCCATGACCTTCAGTAGTCCAGTGCCTAACCACTGAGCCACCACTGCCCTAATCCCATCTATCCCACCCAGAGAGCAGGGCCAGTTATGCTCTCTTTGACTTCAGGTCACAGTAGTAATAATGACTGTAGTATCATCGGGATTTGAACTTGTGAACAGTTGGACCGTTGCTCCATCAGGCTGGTGGAGGAAAAAGAAAAAGCAACACACACAATCTTAGGTCTTTATGGAGGCACTGTGGCGGTTTCTTACATTGTCACTGCAGTGGGGTAGCATTGTTTTCAATCTCCTCGATTCCACACATCTGATCCTTTCTAGCTGATCTTTTGTATTTGACTGGCTTGTAGGCGGCATCAATCCTGGCTGACATAAGACCATTTTTGTTACACAGAGGACAGCTGGCCATATTGTTGGTGCTGACCTAAAGCATATGGTGAGGTTTCAGCACCCTGGACAGTGGCTGGCTTTCTTAGTGATTTGTGTTTCCTCTTCTGTTAAAAGCTGCCCCTTTTGCAAAAATAGCCTTTATATGGCTTATTGAACAGTGAAGTAGAGGGGAACAGAGAGGTTGCATTATCTAATGTATGCTTGTTGTTAAATAATGTATCTATGTCTCTTGTCTCCAACAGTCAGATCTGACAGCATTCAGAAAGTGAAGTCATGTGGAGTCAAGTTAATTATGCAATTCTGAATGAAAAATTCATATTTGATTGTGTGTGGCAGCCACAGCTGCCTCGTTCAAAGGGAGGAGAAATCTGTAACTTCCAAGCCCTCCTCTCTTGATGTCCTGGACAGCTGTCAGGAAAGTGTAATACCACCCCGCCCGTTTTTTTCTCATTTTCTCTATTAGTCTCCTCTGCTCAGGTATGAGGGGCTCAGCCTCCTCTTGCTTTGAAGATGCACCCCTATTGCGAAACCAGTCTTTGGATTCGTTCTTTTCTCTCATTCAGTTTTGGCAGTGGCTGTCTTTTGGGAGGGTGAAGGTCTACATTTCTTTTCCCTCTTTCTTTTATTCTTCCACTCAGTCAACGACTTTATTTTTTATAAAGAAAGGCTTTTATCATACTTAGGAAAAGTGAAGCTCAAACTGTTCACTTCTACTATCAAATACGATGTGCTGAAGGGAAAAGCAAAACAGATGAAAAAGTAAAAGTGTTTGGCATTTGACTGACATGCCTTGTCACATAATGAGGCTGTTTGTGAGTGTGAAAAACCCCCACATAGATATTTCACCATACATTATAGAAATGCATGAATACTGAATTATTTGAATAATGAATCAATGCCTTATGTGACAGGTTATCATAAACTAGGGCATATGAAGCCAGCTGTCATGGGTGAGTTTCAATTGACTTTTAGAACAAGGGAGTCTCTGAGGGTCATGTTTTGTTAGAAGTGCTTTTGTTGATCTAACACTGTTCTTTTTCTACACCTAATTTTCTTAATTAGTGGATGTGCCTTTTTAATAAACAGGTCTTTATGGATCCTCCATGTAATCACTAAACATGATTTTCAAAGTAGTTCATTTACTCAGTTTTAGCAGACAGCATGGCATCCTTCATTGGCTCTACTGTTTTGGATGGAGAGATTCTTCCTTTCACTTTTACCACTTTTAAAAATGCCGCAATGCATATATATGGAATTACAACATACTGTATCTAATGTAACAGCACTTAAAACAAATGTCTTTGCACAATTGGATAACTGAAAATTCAGATGAGAATCAGGGAACTGCTTCTTTGAAACGGTAGGACTTTTTAAAACATCACTCAAGCTCCTTTGAGCTTGATTGTATTCTGTAACTGCGTTCTGGAGTGGGATGAAATTTCCGCTTGTTTCTTCCCTCAGGCTGTTAGACCCCCTCTTTCTCCTGCAGCAGTGTTTTCCTTACCTAGACCTTTAACCTGAACCATTACTGAAGTGCTGAGAAAGTGTATTGTAAAGGGGACCAGTGTAAACCCACCCACAAACTCACCAATCAGCAGTGAGCGCGTGAAGGAGCTGCATTAGAACTGAAAGCTAAATCCCCACAATAGGTCTCTGATACTGCACGCACCAGCTGAGGCCCTCATATACATGTCAGATAACAAGGTTTGGTGTAGTAATCAAGCGGCTGTTATGTTAGGTATGTCATGTTATCTTGCCAAGATGCTACCTTTAACTTAGGTCTCAAGTCTACAAAAAAGACAGGAGTTTTTAACTTTGATCATGTTGAAACTTTTGGTCACATTATAGGACAAATCAACACTAGTGCCCTACTCTCAGAATCTCAATAAAATTGTTGAATTTGCATTCTGGGCTCCGAAGTATTTAATAACTCATATTCAACTAAATTGCAGGTCAAGAGAAGGTCAAGACTTGGTTCATCCATTTCTGTCATGTTTGACCTCTTAATCATCTGTATTACAAAAGGCCCAGGCTATGTTCTATTAAGCCTGTCCTCCTCTTATTTAGCATAACTCCTTTTAGAAATAGTTTTGTTTTTTTTAACCACTGCTCATGCAACATCACAAGGCAGCCAAACACACTTGGAGGAAAGCACTAACTGCCCTCTTCTATATACGTGAGCTCACAGACACCCAAGACTGGCTACTGTCGCTCTGATCAAAGGGGAGTGAGTAATGCCATCCTGGCCACGGATGGCTGTGGCATCTTTGGGATTCGAACTCACAATCCCCTGAATGCTTTTCTGTTGCACCACTCGGGAGCCCATAAAAAATAATCATTTTTAAAGATGATGAGAAATGCTTCAGAATATAGCCTTCTTATGTATCTATGTGGTAAACTATACTGTTAACTGGAGCCACATCAGCAATATAGGCTGCTGGGGAAGCAGCACTGGGAATGTATAGACATGCAGTATGTTGTATTATTTTATATAATTTAAACATTTCTGAACACAGAGACAGAGTAAGTGTCAGTATGAGCCTGGTGTGGGATTCATGTGATTTATTGCAGAGTTATATTCCAGTCTGTGGTACTATGGCACTGGAAATACTGGAAGACCAGTTCACTCTCTCTGGTGATACAACAACCTTGAATTCACCCTTTAAATGATTATATTGTGCATGGAACCTTCTCACATACTAGTGGCTCATTTCCCATGGCAGGACCACACAATACATCAAACAGCTGCTTTGCCTTCAACAGAATAATTTACTATTTGTTGTTTTGCCTCTCAAGTTCTCCAGGGTTTCTAAACAGTCAGGAATGTGCATATTTTCATAGATATTATACTATAATATTCAGAAAGGAGAGATGGCTTGGTATAAAGTTTGAAGAGTTGGTTTCCTGCTGACTTGCGACTTTTACAACCTGTTATAACATGGGCAACACTGAAAGCCATACAGGCTGTCAAAATGTATTTTGTCAAAATATTAAGATACTTGCAGAGTAAGATAACTTGAGGAAGAAAGGAGAGAGTGTGTGCTCACTGCACGACAGGTGAGATTAGGCCTGTCACAATTAGTACATAATCGTCTAATCACAATTATTTGAGCTGATTATTGGGATTGTTGAATCCTGAACTGATCTCTGAACAGCTACAGATCTTAGTTGGTAAAGGGCACACAGCACTATCACTGCAAAGTATGTAACACCCCCACTCCTACTCTCCCCACAACAACCTCTCATTCCAAGAAAATGACCAATAAATCATAGAAACATAGTACATTCATTTTTATCTAACTTGGACAATGTACAGCCAGTTCATATATTCATTCTTTCCTCAGCCTTTTTTTATCAGTTGCTATAATCTTCTGACACCCAGTCTATAAACACTATATCTGAAAAGGTAACAGAGAACCTTCTGCATATTCTGCATACAGTCAAGCCGAAAAGTCTGCACACCCCTTTCACCTTCTCCACGTTTCATTACATTACAGACTTATTCTACAG
>JAOUQW010000032.1:2421117-2436493 GCA_028565825.1 Olivaichthys viedmensis
GCGTGTACAGCACCATAATGTCATACCCTATGTAGGGTGCAAACAAAGTAAATAGGATCCCATTTGGGATTGGGCCTCATTTAAAGGTGGCAGATTTTACTTGGATAAATGTACTTGATTAGAAATGTAAAATCAAGCTAAATAGTGTAAGAAAACATTACTGTTTTCAGCCACATTTAAAAAAAAAAAATTGATCTGAAACATTGTGGGACAAAATTGTGATGTTGCCTCTTAAATCCACCAGAAAGGGAAAGAAACTTTGGCAAACAGGCACTACACTACTAAAGATTTTTGTGCCGGTAGAGAAGTGAGTCCAGCCAGAGACATTATCATGATGATTCTGTGATGATTGCCTTTGACCAATCAATGGTCTGCACTAATTTTAGCTCCACGCGTATGTCTCAGCTTGGTATGCATTGTACTTGGGAAAGAAGGGGGTACTTGGGTACGGCACGATTCTCTTGGTGGTGGAAATATCGCCAACATACTGGATCACAGGTAATTTGCCGTGCCGCACTGTCTGGTGGAAAAGCGCTATAAGCTCTTTCTGCCTTGATTAATCACTGAAGTGCTTCAAAACTGCATTCGAATGTTTATCAGAATTCTGTTGTTTGGTTCTGCTATTTTTTCAGCAAATGCATATTAATTAAAAAATCTTCAAAATTATAACCATCTCTAATGAATGTTTTTTGTCTACCATAATAGTTGCTTCAGATGCACTAACACCAGTCTCTGCAGGAAGAGACGCATACTTATAACTGTTTAGTGTTTAACATTATTCACCAAAAGAGCTATTGCTAGGAAAGCACCAACATTTTCGGTTTTCAGCTGAAAGAGTAAAAATGCTAAATATTTTGACCAAAAGAGTTGTCCTGTTTCCACAACAGGTTTGATACACCACCTGAAGGTTTGACATTGTGGTCAATATGCAGCTCACGTATATAAGCACTATATATTATATGTTATTTGTTTTATTTATTGTCAGCTCGGTATTGTATTATAGGAGTCCTATTGAAAGGACTGACTTATTAATAATTAAGTGTGTCTTTCATTGTAGTTTTTCAGTTAAGCATTTAATTAATCAATGTTCTTAATTAATGCTTTTTCATTTTCAAAAGCATAAAAACAAATTATGCAATGGTACCAAAAGCTTCTTTTTTTTGCCATTTTGGTGCATCACTAGCTTTTGCAAGTGTTGTTTATTTTTTGAAGTGACATATTTTGGTCTGTCATGACCACAGCAATTCAAGGGCTTTTACAATGCAAAGCTGAAGTTCTGCTAAAGATGGCGTGCTCTGACATTGTGCTCCATTATGGGAGGTGGATGAATAATTATAGTTTAGTTATAAATAACACTTTTGTGTGTGTGTGTGTGTGTGTGTGTGTGTGTTGGAGGGAGAGGTTGAGAGGTATTGAGTGGAGAGCAGGGTTCTGGCTGCCCCTATGCTGATGTTCTCTTATCAGCAGCACCAGAGAAAGTCATCAGAATCATGAATGTCTTTCATCCTCCCCCTCTAGGAGACATCTCCCCACCCCCCTGATTTTTGTCTATGTACATCCTTCTCTCTTTTTCTCCTTCTCCTTCCTGTCCGTTCTGACCATCACACAAACCACACTCATGGTAGTAACACAGTGTGGCTCTGCCCATCATCCTGCCAGACTCCTCACCTCTCTGTGGGCTTTAGCCTGCATTATTAATACATTTGGAGGCAAATCTATGAATATGGAGGGGTGAAGTTGGAAATGCGCTCAACCAACCCCTCTAGTTGTTTTTCTTCTCTTCTGCTCTTGGCTCAGGAGGATCATGTCCTGAGGGAACACACATCCTGGAGGTGTGGGTTTCTGTGCCGGATGTGGTCAGTGCAGACTTTGATCACAGAGGCTCAGCTAGACTTCAAAGAGCTAGACTTGAAAGCTACTTTGTCGATCAGTTGGAGAGTCAGGGTACAAGATGCATGATTATATATTTAAAACACAAAAAATAGGTACATAGATTTCATTAGCATATTATAAATATATTGTCAATCACATATACACATATGTTTATACCCCTTTTTATAGTTCTAAGAGAAAATACTATATAGTAGTATATAAAAATTAAAGTCGTAACACATAAAAATGTAAATGAAAAAAATTTAAGACATATTTGACACACTAGGAAGGCATTTACTGAAACCCAGCAGGTGCTTATACTTAAGTATGTGTCTTTTAAATGCATAGTAAGAGTATAGTTTACTGACATTGTGCAATCTTTTGGATTTTACTGAAACAAAATGACTAGTTGGTTGTCTGGAATGGAATAAATGTTCTAACTTACATATACCTATCCATATAGACTCTAAATTTCCAACACAGTTGTTGATGCAAACCAGCTATATGTTACATTAGCTATACAAAATTTAAGTATGATTGGTTCATAATAAAAAGCTTATAGTGGAAATTCATACATATGTCCACGTAGTTATTCAAGTAAGTCAGTGGTTACAAATACAGGACAACAATAAATCCTTTTATGTTTGGCTAAGAGTAAACTGTGTGTTTAAAAATAAATAAATTATTATTATTATTTACTTGCGCTTAATATTTGTATATATAGCTTAAGACTTGGTTTATTTTAGTTGATGTCTCTAATTTTCACTTTTCAGTAAGTGCTCTAATTTTCACTTTTCAGGAAGTGTTGTGGTTTGTTATTCATTATTATTTATTTGTGCTCTTTATATGAAGTTTAGGCATTTTTAAGGTAACTGGTTTGCGAAACTGCTTTTTGTTTTCCTAAAGCCCTAACAGTGTTTGTGTAATTAGATTTAGCATGGTTATCTATCAGCTGTGTGGGATTTAACTGACGGGTTAAAGCTCTTTTCGGCTTTGCTCCCACTGTGCCAGTGTGAGTGGCTATGCTAATGTACTCAGCACCAAAGCGAAACCTGCAGTGTGTGACAAGAACACAAGCTATGGCAGGGTCCCAAATCACTAACATAATGTCGTGAAACCTCTACCAAAGCACAGATAAATAAATCCTATTTTACTTTTGTGTTATGGGAAACCTGGATTTTTATTTAAGATTATTTCCCAAAAGTCAATCTGGAAAGCTGTCAGAACACTGCAGAATTATTTTACACATTTCCAGGGCATGGCCCCTTCGTCCTATATGTTAATTCCTGAGGGAATGAGGTACCCCAGTTTCCCAATGTTTCCGCCCAGTCAGAGTTTTACTAATGCAAATCCCTTTGTGTGTATGTAGTCTTTATGACAGTTCTGCACACCGCATGCACACCGAGTAGAGCTGTGTTGTGGCTGAAATTTAAAAAATGTTCCTTCCTGCCTAAAGGCTGTGAATACAGGGTGTTTACCTTCCAGTGGAACGTTACACTGCAGAAATGAGAATGCTCAGGAGCAAAGCTGCTAAGCTGTAATAACCTTTTCAAGTTGACTGAAATTCTCTTTACTTCTATCTGATTTACCTTACTGTGGATTGTGTGCATTGTTTACTGTATGTTAAATGTAAATCTAACCTGTTGTAGAAATATCTGTCTAATGAGTGTTTGATTCTGAAATCCAAGCCAGTGGCTTCCTTAAATTTTGCCACAGGATGTAGGGATCTTAGTATAGAAATCCAGGCTAAGTTTATCAAGCTCCTCCTCCTCCTCCTCCTTCTTATTAGTTAGGTGGAGAAACTTAATTTAGGCCAGTATTTGGAATTCTGCTCTTTTTCTCCACAGCTAATGGCTGTTTATAATTAGGTTTTAGACTGCATCACTAATGAAGATAAACAACAACTTGCCACACACAAATCATAATGAGAAAGAAGAGTGAGAAAGGAAGAGAAGGAAAGAGGGTGAAAGAGGGTGTCTTGGGCATTGCTATTTATTTAATGCAGCACAGTTAGATGTAGAGTGAGATCTAAGCCCTGGATCTACTGCACGTCTTGTCTGATAGTGCTAATTATCTCACAAACCCATTTGAGGTTGAATATTAAAACTCTAGCCTTTTTCTATAGCTGAATGGGTTGAAGTGTAAATATTTTAAATATTAGCTTGGCTTAGTCCTCATGTTGTGTGTTGGATCACAACTACTTCACTCTCTGAAGGCTTCTAGTTAGTGTAGCATTAGATGAATCTTATAGAAATTAATTGGACCCATTTGGACAGGGTCTATCCATTCTTCAAATGTTGAACTCGCATGCTAGTATGCTTTGAGTAGGCGCTGAAGTGCCACAGGATTTGAATAGATGTTATACTGAAGTGGTGAATGGGAGATCTTTGCTTTTGTGCCAAAGGTCTTGACCATACACATTATTTTAGCATTGAAAAATAACATCAAACTAAATTATATAAACAGTGGTGATGAGGGACAATCTGTCAATATATCTTCACAAGTTCAACTTATAATCCCATTCTCTGTTACAGCTGCACGTATCTTGTTTGTATTTGATGTACAAGTCTGGGTTCGGGTTCGGATTGTATTGTCAATGCGTTTCATATTTGCCAGCTGAAATTTCATGATTTATGACCAAATTAGGCTTTATTTTAATCACAAGTTCTGCAGTGATGTTTGGGTCTGGTACAGTTTTGATTGTGTAAGGCCAGATTGGTGGCGTATGTCATGAGAGACAAACAAAGGTGTGATTTGTCCTAAATAAGACTCAGTCTTAAGTCTTTTTAAATATTTAATTAAAGTAAGATAGCTGAAAGAAAGAAAATAGCTAATGTATTTGAAACACAAGTAATTCTTTTCAGTTTTCTAGCCATTTGATACTCTTGGCTGGAAGTCATGAATATTGCTAAATCAAATCATGTCTTATGTCAGATACCCCTGGGTAGACAGCCATAGATATGTCCACTGCAGAGCTGACTTATGCATCCTAAACATTGTTTGTTTCAGTTTGCATTGCTAAGATACTGTAGCTTTTCAAATAGACCAGTAAAAACTTTACAGCTTCACATAAAGTCAAGTTCTTGGAGACAATTCAAACTTCACTTCTCTTTTCCTATTTTCTTTATTCTGATCTTTAATTTTTTGTTATGTGCTGGTATTCGACTCAGGTGAGATAAGCCAACTGAATAAAAGTCATTGCTTTTCTCTGCAGAATCTCCTACTGCACAGCTGATAAAACTCAGGATAAAGTCTTTGCCTACATCTCACAGAGTCAGTTCAATGAAACGCTGGAGTGCCATGCTTTCCTCTGCCACAAGAAGAAAATCGTGAGTCTGTGTCTTAGATCAAAATATGTTGAATATACAGTTGAGTTCAAAGGTTTGCATACTCTTAGGACAAAATGAAGAAGACAAAGAAATTTTATTTATAGAAACAAGTCATTTAGTGTATTAGGTGTCACAGATGTTCCTGAAATGTAACAAAAATGGCCAATTAGTGTATGTTAACATATTAATAGTGTAAAAAATAAAAAATAAATTATATTAGTCTTTTCATAGCTTGCATTTCACTTTCTGAATGTGATGTAAATATTTTCTAATAACTTGTGTTATTACATTTTCCTTTATAACTGCCTCGAACCTCTTTCGTATCCTCTGAGCAGCTTTATGATCCCTTTAGTTGTAACATTTGCCTCCCCCCACCAAACACACACACACACACGTCTTCCTGACACATCTGTTCTAACGCTCCCAAATTACTTGGCAAATTTTTGCCTATTTTACTTGAAAGATCTGTTATAACGCTGCCAGATATACACTGCCTTCTTCAAATTGTATCTGAAGGCTGAGAGGATAATGGCAAAACTTATTTTCAAACTATTTTTCTGTTGATTTTTCCTTTTTTAAAATTATTATAGTCGTGTTGCAGGACACACCAAAATTTTTACTTTTTAAAATTCTAGTTTTCTTGTAGATAAATTGTAAAATCACTCAACTGTATTCCATTTAATTAAAATATCTCCTTTTGTTCCTAATTTATGTACATTACAATAAAACAATGATAATGTGGGAGTTGGATTTTTATATTGTATGTTAACTTCATGTTGCTTCTTTCCCTCACCAATACTACTAGAGTTACAGAGACAGTATATAGGAGTCATTATTGAGTATATATTGCCATCTGGTGGACCACTGGTGCAGCACAGTTCCGATCATGTCTAGTGTGATTTCAGGTGCTGTGTCCTTATGTTCTCATGCACCCTGTGGAGAGGCTGACATTTCACCTTGTTATTTCCTCTGCAGGCCCAGGCGGTCACCCTTACAGTAGCACAGGCTTTTAAAGTAGCTTTGGACCTCTGGGAAAATGGCCAAGAAGGTGAGGGCTTGACATTTGGTGTTTTGATGTTTGGACCTTGATTGATATCATGGTCCCTGGTAGCAGGTTGACTCATAAAGGCTCATATCAAGCTTGTGGAGTTTTGGAAATAACAGTACAATTATTTAGCTTTTGATATATGCACTGCGTAATGTGGTCCCTGATCCATAAAAAATATGAACAGTACTTTTCTTAGGCTAATGTGTTGAAAATGCCATCCCCTGTTCAGACAAAAGTAAGAAGGCTCGCACATGCTGTTCCTGTTCAGGCAGTGACCCTCAGGTGGAAACACAATTGCACTGTGCTTCAGGTACTACAGATCCACACAGGACCTTTCTCCATGATTTCTTCTGTGTATTATTAATAATATTACTAATAATTTTTTAGTTGTGTAGGTCTATGAAATCAAATCATTGGCTTGTGTATGACATTCATCCTATTGGAGGATTGGTTAGAATGAGCAGTGTTATCAGTGTTATTTATATATATATATATATGTGTGTGTGTGTGTGTGTGTGTGACAGAGGCTGAAAAAAAACAGGCTTTGATAGAACACAAGCTGCAAAAGCCCTCCCTTTCCTCTTCCATTTATTCACCGTCCCCACGCAGCAAGCCTGCCAGGAGACGGCCAGTCAAACACAATTCCTGGGTATGGCAGTTTGCGCACACTAATGTTTCATTTTTAAAAGGTTGTGGTACAGCTAATAAAATGACCTCTTTTAGAAAAATTGTAATGATGTTCATTATAGATTCAGCAGCAGCAGTAGTGAAATGTATGCCCTCCAGCTCCTCCAATTGTGCAAAAAGACATAGTGCAATCAATATGATATCAATATGAATTAAAAAAACAACGCAGTCATAAAACTATAACAGTAAAACAGAACAGGTGCAAAAAGCAAAAGCTCTGCAAGTTTACTTATGGGTATTGTAAGTTTTATAATGGCAACACTTCAATGAATGAGCAAGATGAGTTAGATTGTCATATTATATTAATTTTAAGCAGTTAAATGATGATCTTGTAAAAAGCAGTCCTTCATACATTTTGTTTTACTTATTTTACTACTGAATTTTACAGAGAACTTGAGCTCATTCTACTTTCATTGTACTTTATTTTGTCCTATATTCTTTTTTCTTTTTTTTTTACATTCTTGCTGAAACATGGAAGGGGTTTGGCCGGTTGATAGAGTCTACTTTCTATCTGTATTCTTTTGATGGAGTATGTTTAAATCACTAGGTGGAGACATGTACTACCCAGGTTATTCATTCATTCATAAATAAACAGGGAAGCCCACTGAGACTAGAGTCTCATTTTCAGAGGTGCCCTGCATATTAAAACAACTTAATAAAAATTAATTAGGAATGAAAACCAACAGCAGAATATTAGATATATAAATGATAATTAATAATTCATTATCATTATTAAATTAATAAAAAGAAAATGAAACCTACAGCCAGTCATAAAATAAAACATTCAATATAGCCCAGTAAGATTAAATAAAACATACTTAAATTACAATAAACCTAATCTTTAAAAAAATGCAACTGATAATACAGGATTCTTCCACTGGTTGGGAAAGTCTAAGAAAAAGTATGCAATTTAAAGGCACCCGTTTCCAGACCTGGAAAAGTATGTCAAATTCATTAAAATTTCTAAAAAAGTATAGTTATTCTGTTGTCAGTATAATATAGACCCAAAACAATAAGGTTCTAAATCCCATTGTCTTAAAAGTTTCCCTTATTTTCTGCACTAATACAGCCTCTGATGCATAAAATAACCTTTAAAAAAAAAAAATCTGGGAAAATCTTGAAAAGGTCTGGATTGTTTTTCTCAAGGAAAGCACAATAATCTTGTAATAATATTAAAAATCAAAACCAAAAATCCTTAAAACTAGGAACACTCCAGCCTAAACAAATATGTTAAAAGTAACTGGTATGGGAGTTTCAGCTAATTCTGACTTTCATTAAAAAATAGAAAAAGCTAAATTTCCCAAGTTAGATCTCCATCCTGGAACCTGCAGAGTTATCCAATCCGATGAGCACGTACCATCTTCATTATTTCTGTAATTCAGTAGGAGGCTTTTTCACTAGTATAGCCTCGTTCACAAAAACAAGAGAGTGCATTTGCCTGTGGATGGTTCGTGAAGGCAAACCCACTTTCCTATAGAGACCACAGTGATGCCTGGCCATTCTGTCACTTTTGATAAAACGCAGTGCACTATGAAACACTGAATCGAAAGGTTTTAGTATTGAGGGTGCGACCTTCTCATAAATAAAGGACAGAGTGGCCTCAGACTCAAAACCTGCAATATAATCACTCACCAAGGAGTCTTTTTTTCAAGATTACTTCGATCAGCTACTTCGATTGCACTCTCTGATAGACTCTCCTCTTGTTAATTGAATCGTTTTATGGTGCTTGAATTCTCTTCATTGAAAGACAGGAACCCGTTTACAATACCTCCAGTTTGCAGTTCTTAGAGAGTGACTCTGGATAAGCATGTAAAAACAAGCCATTCTTTGTTGGGTGATGGAGAATTGGGCCATAGGTAGACCATGCAATTTATACATTTACCTCCAGAGCCTAGATGTATTTCATTGGTAACAATTCTCAGGATGTGATTTAAATTTCTTTTCTTTTTTTTCAGGATGCGGAAGATGGCCTCGACACATTTTCAAGGTGGGTTCCGTTCCATGTATTGCTGAATAGGTGTTCCTCCCAGTATTGGGTAGAGTTGTCCATACAATGATTGCAGTACAACCACACTTTAGCAGTTATACATATATTCATGGTAGGCATATATTTATTGCATTGAAATATTCATGTAATTGCTGTACAGGTTTTTATAACCTAAAGTAATGTTTTAATGACTTCTGTATTACTTTATATACAAAAAGAGTGCATGCAGTGATTAGTTCTCTTGAACACATACTGTGTTGAAAGGGTTGAAAGTGTTTGGCATATAGCTGCAAACAATAATCCCTTCTTATTATTGGGGTCTACAGGTTGAAGGCATGAGCACACATTTATGGCTTAGAGCATTTTAAATGCAGCACAACATATTAGCCAGTTTACAAATTCAGGCTGCACATCTGGGATATTCAAAATATGCAATATACAGTACAATACACAGGCTGCTTCTTCCTTTTCCCCAGAGGAAGTTGTATGTCACTGTTTAGGTATTTGTATAATGAGATGCATAAGCAGGCTTACAGCTTTTCCTGCTTATTAGCAAGGAATGATGAGTCATATTGTCTTATTTTCTCGTTCAAATGGCTCCATTTAAGTGTGACGGACAAACCAGGCTATTTGGAAGCATTTAGCCTTATATACTCAGCGGTAAGCTCTAGGTGAAATGCTATTTCACCATAAATTGGAGAGTGACAAATGGAGTCACCACACAGTAGGAACATTGAAACACATTAGTGAGCCCAGATTTTATTTAAAGCATTAGAATTGGTGATGTCTCAGTGAGTCTGTGTTAGCATACCGATTCAAACCATCACTGGCTTCAAATGCAAAAAAATAAAAAAAAAGATTTATGAGAAGGGTTTGGTAATAATTTTGTGAATAATTTCTTGCAAGTATTAAATTTTGCATGTGTAGGGAGTGTATTTGGGGTGAAGAGAAGCAGAGAGAATCCTTCCACAGTTCCATTAAGCATTTTGTTCTTGCTGAACTGCTAGAGGTGCCTGAAAGTAAGGGTAGGCAATAAAACAAAAATTTTCTCTTTTAATGGTGGCAATTACCGTTGTGCACAACCCAACAAGCAACATAGCCAGTAACCCATCTGGAAAAATCAATACAACAGAAAAAACACAGAGCCACTTTGTTTTCTTTTTACTTTAAGGATAAATTATACAGCATCAGTTCTTTAATAGTACAAAAACTCACCAAACGTTTGGAATGAAATTCAGACATATTTCATTTAGTCAAGAGTTTTATTTTATTCTTTGTTGTTTAACAAGATTGTATGACATGAAGCAGGTGCATGATGTCAATAACTTAATAGACTGATGCAGAAGCACTTCAAATGTGATCCCGCTTTCACATATGAATCAGCTGAATTATCATGATAATACAACAGATGTCTTTACACAACAAAAAAAGAGCTCATGAAATGAATATGGGTTTCTGGATGCAAAAATTGTAAAGACAAATCTTTGTACCCCCGGGATGATTTCTTAAGGCTTAACCGGCTTCTTTATAGACCAAACAAGCAAACACAGGGGAGTTTCAATGAAGTGTCTCCTGTCAGAGCTCATATCCCTGCGTGCTGCGCCTGCCAGGTCTAATATACTTATCTTATTTCTTCTTTTCCGGTTTGCAGTGTTGAAAAAATGCTAATCTTGTGATGGGGTTGGAGTTTAGGAATTCCAACGGGGCATAAGGCATAAGCTCTAACCTACAGTGACGAAGTCCAAATTGGTTTTTGCTTAGAGTTGCCTAGAGTGTGTTTTTAACCGTATGCATAACCTTGTGCCATGGGATATAAAACTATTGATTGTGAAGAATTACTCAAAGATTATACCATTCTTTTTAGATCATGTAAAGTTTATGTTTCAACAGAAATTTTAATCAGAGAAGACATTCAGTTAAACTCTTCTATTTGCTTTAGGAGAAAGGGTTCAAATGTAGTGCCAGTCTTCATTGTTTTTAACCACTTAAAGTCCTTGGTCCCTACTCACTACTCACTCTCGTAACTACATACTGTAACTTTTCCTAGTTTCACTGTAGTTCCTAAATAATGAATAGTAGTTACTGAATAATATTCTTTAAAATGAATAACTGAATAATAATCTGGTAGTTTAAGGGGTTAGCAGCACTTGGATTTGTCTACCATTTAATATACATATACTGTATATACTATACTCTTCACATCCCAGGCACGGCAAAAATTCCATTCCCTACTCACAGCTACTGAGACTTAAATGCAGTGATAATGATGACTTCCTCCAGAAAAGTAAGGAAATGTGCAGTTATTTTATAACTGTGAATTTCCTAAGAAAGTCCTAGATGGTGCCATTGCCCATGTTACCACTATTGCGAGAACGGATGCACTCACTTATCATTCTACTAATAAAACAGTGGCTGAAATTATACTTAAAGACTTCAAAATCCTCCAGGACGATCCCAAAACTGCTTCCCTTTTTAAAGAACCACCACTCCTCTCCTACAGATGGGACAAAAACATCAAGGACATGCTTGTCAGGAGCAAATTAAATGATCTGTCTAATAGAAACTACAGCACTCTTGTATGCAACCGTTCAAGATGTTCGACATGCAAATCTATTAAAATTACAGGCCCTAAAGGATCAGTTTCTGTTACTCATCACTCCTCATGCATCACCGCAGGAGTTGTTTATTGTCTCTCCTGCAAGAGATCGAAACAGCTGTACATCGGGGAAACTAAAAGAAGACTGGCTGATTGTTTTGTCGAGCACCTTCGTACCATAAGAACAAAGGATTTCCCCGTTCCAGTGGCGAGACACCTCCGTTTGCATTGCTAGTTGTTGATATGGGCTCAATGAAGTGAGGACACTTAAAGAAAAAGAACTCATCTACACTCTCTGAACTTTGGAACTCTATGGAATGAATGTCATGTTTTGACAACAACGATGACATCATCAAACATTTAGAATATCAACTGGTTTCACCTTCTACAGCTTCAGAAGCACTTTGCTTGTACAGTTGATGAAGGACTTGTGTCCAAAACACCCTGTTTCTCTGGAAACTTTGTGTACTAGCCTACAATTTTTTACTACGTCTATATCAATATCAAAGTATATAAAATATTACTTTTAGTCTCTTTTGTCCTACAAACAATATAGAATTAAAGCTGGACTTGGAGCCTATAATGTATTTATTTTCCATAGATTTTAACTGAGCTGAGACATCTTTGCAAAAAAAATAAAAATCAAAGCACCGGATGTTTAAACCCAGGTTACTCTGTCAGAAACTATGAAACTCTGGTGCTAAACCATGAAGGTAGGGATTGTTCTAACATGCCTTAACAGTTATAGCCACAGGGTCGCTGACAGCTGAAATTATGGATTTTGTTGTTAAAGTAGAGTGAACTCAAGGTTAATTATTTAGGTCTCCTTGTCTGTATGTTATTGCGATATTTAATCCTGGCAGGTCATGTACAGTGATGGATGCACACAGGGATTGACAAGCTAAGCATACTACATAAAGCCTTACCCAGGATCCTCTTGAGCAAATGTTACAGAAACTCTGTTTGTGTAATTGATCAGAGTGAGTAATCATGTTCACTGCTGCCAACGGTGACAGTCAAAACTGGTGTCATGCCAGTGCATTAATATGCTTGGCCATCCAGCAGGTAGAAATCATCTCTCTCACCCTGGCAACAGGAGCCAACAGTTATTGCAGTAATGTAATGGGGAAAGTGGCCAGACTCACTGACATAAATTTCTTCAAATGAGATGAATCCAAGTCATTATCTCTCCCATTCATTTTGTAAAGAAGCAGCATGCAGACCTTAACCATAGAGGAAATTATTGTAGTGCTGCTGTCAATAAAGCATCCATGAAAGCATAATTTCAGTTACTCAGATACTTGCATCTGTGCATACCGGAAAAGTTGAGACATTTTAAAGATGAGTACTTGAGCAAAGATATTTTATGTGATGTTGTAATTATGGCCTAACATCTGCATGGCTTAACACTGTCCTTGTCACCTGTCATGCAGCAATATGGGGGTGGAGGAGATGGACACAGGTAAGTGAGATGCTAGGGGAATTTTTTTTTTGACTCAACTTAGTTACATTTTACATTTAGTCATTTGGCAGTCGCTCTTATCCAGAGTGACTTAAAAAGTCGCAAACAGTTGAAGGCACAGCAATACAAAGCACATATAAAATCTGCAAAAATTCATAACCTAAAAGACTAGAGACCAATGATGGGTTGTACAAGGTCTAGAGTGGTCTAGGCTGTAACAAAAAAAAAAGGCAACTTCAAACCTAAGTGCATAAACAATAATACAAATGAATTCAGAAAACCAAGAATTGATACAAAAGACAATCAATAACAAAACTGACAATTTCAACCTAAGTGCATAGACAATAATACAAAATAAGTTCAGAAAACTAAGAAACAACACGAAAGATAATCAGTAAAAGTAAGTGCAGAGAAAAATAATGAAGCACTATCTTAGATATTGTTTGAAGATATTGTCTTTAGTCCTTTATGGAAAGAATAGAGACATGGGGGTTTCCAGAGTGGAGGGGGAAGCTCATTCCACCACTGTGGAGCCAGGACTCTGAAGCAGCGAGATCTTGTCATCCAAGCATGCATAGATCTCAGAGAAGGACATGCCAGGCACCCTGAGGTTGAAAACCTAACTTGGCGTGCAGGTGTGTAGTTCTGAGCCTAGCGATTTAGTGTATAAGGAGAACAAGAGTGGACCAAAAACTGACCTGGGGAACTCCAGTATTGAGGCTGTGAAGAGATGAAACTGAACCTGTCCATGCTAATGTGGTAGGATCAGTCTTGTAGATATGACGACAACTAGGTCAGGGCGTAGCTCTTCCTCTACATAATGCATCATGCTGTAGTGTTTACCTTTAGTGAGAAACCCTCAACAAACTTTCATAATTTTTTTTACTTTTAACATGGTCATTCTCACATCACCTAATCTCAATTTTAACAAAACTCATACTCTATTGATTTTCTAATAGATTCCTGTTCTACACTCACCTCATCTCTTGTTTTATTCTTATAAATATAGCTCTTCTGTGGGACATAGAAATCCATTCCCACTATAGTCATTTAGGAATAATTATGTTGCTCATGCATGCAGCAGTTCTGTCATTTGACTGACCTTGTGGAATCCTATGACTGATGATTGTGTTATTTCTAAACCAGTTTTGCCAAGTGGACTACTTGGACAACATAAAATCTAGGAGCTTCACTAGCACTCTAATTGGACTATACTAACTGTATGTCAATTGATTTGGTCTCAGTTTTCATTCAAATGGACTACAATGTTTTTTTTTATTTGCATATGTTAATCTTGAATGGTAGAACATCCTAAAAGACAATCTGTTTAACACCCTCTCGCTGATCCTGTTTTGTTTGCTTTTCTTTTCTCTCTCTGAGCCAGACTGGCAGAGTCACGCTCCAGAACAGTGTCTGAGGATGCAGCTGTAAAACCCATTTGAAGACAACCTCACGTCTCTCAGCAGTGAAGAAACAGATTAAACACACACCCAAACATTAAAAGAAGAACACTGTCATTATCTTCAAATCTGTAGAAGATGCATCATGCACTATGAACACTTAATACCAAACAAATGGCAGCAACTAGAGAGCACCATATATGTGGTCTACTTTTTTTTCTAACAGAGTTCTCACAAGATTAGACAGGACAATGACAGACTATAGAGCTCTTAACTCAGATACACTTATAAATCAAAAGCTTGATGATGCTGTTAAACCATATTTTACATTGTATGTGGATCTTCCATCCCTACATGTTATTCTATTAGAATTGCAACTGTTCATATAAACCCTTTTGTTATGGGCTGGATGTTTACAAATTTGCTGTGGATTTTTTTAAATCAACAGCCTTTATATTTTGTGACCAGCCTCAAGAAAAAGTGCATATAGAAAATGTATACAACAAATACACTACACTCTTAAAAATAAAGGTGCCATGAAATATTTTTTAGAGCGATGTCATAGAAGAACCTTTGACTGTTGTTGTTGGTTTTACAATTAACTATAGAATCATTTCATACCATAAATATTTACATAATGTGGAAGTTTCTTGGTAGGAAATAATTTTTCAGTTAATTGTGGCTCCAACAAAAATTAATCATCCATCAAAAGGCTCTTTAAGGGACCAATTTTTTTTTCTTTTTCATGGTATTGCTAATTAACCTTTTTTGGCACCTTTGTTAAAGAGCGTACTACTGAAATGGTACTAGAATTAAAGATAGTACAATAATCACGTACAATGGGGTCCTAAAGTCTGAGTCCGCATTGAAAATACACCACCATGTTTTACTGTTGTTTTGATGCACTGTGGTATCAATCTCTCTTCTGTTCGTCTCCTTACATAAACCCTTCTGTTACTGCCACAAATCTCAAACTTGGATTCATCAGTAAATAG
>JAOUQW010000032.1:2448974-2460056 GCA_028565825.1 Olivaichthys viedmensis
ACTATTACACCTCTTTCGCATAACTTGCCAACAGGAGCTTGCAGAGAGTCGACTCGTTTACTAAGAGGACGTCAATAGTGGCAGGCTTTAAGACAAGTTATGTCCTGGGTTCACATGCATGATCTGTGTTGTGTCAGTCAACATAACACATTCACGGCATAAAATATGTCAGTGGATCGGACTGTAAAATATGTCAAACCCGATCCGATACCAATCCAGAGTTTCAAGCTGATACTGATACTCAGCATCGGATCAGTACATCCCTAATAATAGTTGAAGGTTGAATTTCAAATGTGCCAGTTCATTTCTAATTGTAAGTTACTTGTGCAATAACAGCCAGTTTTCAAGTCAGACTCTCATTTATGCGTTCTTGTTTGGTATTCTTTTAAAAAATAGCACTCGAATGCTATGAATGCTAAGGTATTTTTTAAGATTAAAAGTGTGTCTCACCTTTTCATTGTTAATATTCCATGGTAAATGGAAAAAAAATGTTTTTAGAGTAGAGCACTATAGTATCAGTATCAGTGTCATATGATCTTCATGTGCCTTCCTCAAAACCAATGAGTGTATAAAAGAGAGCATTTCATTAATTGAGATCTGATTAGGCATTGTACTTCAAATACAAACTTTGGCTGTGGCAAATCTGTGGGGGCTTCCACTCAGCCAATGTAAAGAGTTAAGAAATAAATGTCTAATCTTTGAGCCCAAATATGCAATTTGAGGGGCTCTTTTTTAATAACTCAACAGTGACCCATGAGTTTCCAACAGGGGTTATGGTTCCCATATGAATCTGAATACTGAACGTTTCTTATATACTAGGAGAAGTGCTAAAATATTCAGCACAATATTCACTCTACCATCTGATGATCATATGTGTGCTGAATTTGAAACGAGATCCAGGCGTTTTGTCCTTTTTGAATTGTATATAGCTGAATTCAAACACCAGCCTTGTGCATACTCTGTGGCCTCTGGAGAGCTACCTTTAAAGTGCTCTTTAACACTAAGGGTGTGAAAGAGGCTGCAGTGCAACCTTGATGCATGCCTCAGAAATAGGAAGACCTCAGAAATAGGAAGATTCTCCAAACGCAAGTAAAGCGGCTGTGGTTTTACAGACACAGACCAACTAGCCAAGCACAATGTAACCACAAGATACCAGAGAAAGAATTATTGGCAATATGCAATTTCAGTTGGCTTTAAATTAGCCCTTGATGATTCTGTTGTTAGGAATTCTGGCCACATTGAGGCAATAAAAACAACCCTCATAAAATATTGAACAAGATAATGTGTTATCTGGATGGTATGGCCCAAAACAGCTAAATGAATAAAATAAATCTCAAATCTTGTGCACTAACATTGTGGACTGAATCAAGTGGTTTCCTCTATTTCCTCCAAATCAGCATTAGCTGGCTGGCCTAATATCGTCTAAAATCTTATTTAGAAATTGCTCCTTATATGTCCACAACTATATGAAAAATTTATGAATGATTAATTGAAAGCAATTTGGTTTGTAACTGGTTTGGAAGAATAAATATGATTATGGTTCTTAACCCTGCTTTTTCTGTTTAACTGTCCTGGCAGAAACAAATTTCCAAGCTAATGCACAACCTGCATTGGAAAGAAAGTTGATAATGCACTCAGCTCTATGGACCAACCACACTGAGATCCATTCATAATCACAGCAAGGTGGTGAATATAAAGTTCATTGCACTGAGTGTCAGAAAGCTGATCAGACACTACAGCAGAAATAGAGAGGTTTTGCATGATGGCTCCATCAATAATTAATCCAGAGACAGGAACAGAGAGATCTGTGAGAGCAGGAGGATTCTCTTAAAGTCTGAGGTGTTTGTACACAGTGGCATGAATATGTTGCATTTTAAACCGTATCTCAAAATGCATAAAGATCACGAATTGCAACAACTGATTAAATTTCTGCCCATATTTTACTTTTTATATACTTGTTAACAAATTTTATTTTGTAAATAAAAGTTTTATGTGATTGATAACTTAATGTAGTCTCTGTTGACCTCAGTTTAGTGGGTCAGTAAAGTAGTTGCCAGTGAAGAAGGAAATGTGTTTCTCTGTAAGATTCCCTCTGCAAAAACATTCAGTGATTCAGACTGGATTCAGAAACCCTGGTTTGGGTTTAAAACATACTTGGACACAGTGCTTAGTCAGGCTTTCTAATTACTTTTGTATCACTTTCTTTAAGTTATTTAATTTTGAATTGCAATTGACTGAGCAGAGCAGTTTTAGACTGATTGTATGTAATGATCAATACAGCCCTTGATTCAATTATGAAGGGTTTGGTTTGATAAGTAGAATTATTTGTGCTGGAGCAGGAAAAGCATGAATTGTGCAGGTCCCTATGTTGTTTATGGGAATGTTTAGGTATTGCTGCTATGCATGTGACAGGCTCATATCATACAAATATGGCAAACTCATAATACAACTTAAAAGAATAATTGTTAAAAGAAAACAGACACTAATCAGAACACATGAATCTAAAGTACCTTGGTTGGAGCTGTTGGAAGGGAAGCGGTCTGACTTCTTGAGGGTTCTGAAGTGGACACGCTTGCTGGCCTGACTCTCTCCATACAAGCCGATAGACTGGACCTGGACTATGTAGTCTGTCTCCTCCTCCAGGTCCCAAAGCACACAGGCCCTGCTGGTGGTGTTCACCTCCCGGATAAACCGCTGCGTGTGGCCATCCTGCTTCTGAGACCACAGTAAACATGGTGTGCTTCAATCAGCCTTTTCTGTCTCCTGATTTATTGTTAATTCAAATAATGTAGAATCCACCTTTTTTATTGTTACACTTCGTTACATTACAAAACGATTAGAGCACCTCACATTTAAGAAATAAAAAGTAAAGGTTGCGCCCAGCTGGGCAGCTGGGTTTTGCTTCTAGTGTGTAGACACATCTTTTTTGTGTCTGGTAAAGTCCGACAAGTTGCTTTCCCAGACAGGATTTAAAATAAGCCTAAACTATGTCTAAAAAGGGCTTTCTGAAACACATATTAACTTTGGATTACTTACTTCTGGACTTGAGAGACCTGAATTAAGTTAAGACAAGATTAAATTAAAGTTGGACTCAGCTGGTCTGCAGTAATTAGATTGAGTTCACTTATGGCTGGATAGAGGTTTCTTTTAGATCACGGAATGGACCCAGAATGGCATAAAATTGTATGGAAATTGTGAAGCGATATCAGACAACACAATGGCCACAGATAAAAGGACAGTCCAAAAGCTTGATTGGGATTGAGGAAATTCTATTAAAGCAAATTTCTGGAAACCCCATCCCATAATTAAATGTAAACTGCATACATCAGCAGTGAAATCAAAGAAAAAGAATGCCTCGACATCACTTTGTTGCATTTGGTGCCAGCAATCACATATCTAAAAGAACAATACAACAACTACAGGTAAGAATTTTTATCTTTATTATCTTTTTGCAGGTATTGTGGAAGAACATGGACATAAAAGAATAAAGCAGCGTTACGAAGGGAGAAGTTTGAGACAGGTGGGTGAGCTGAAAGTAAATACAATGACCAAATAGATGACACACTGACGAATAATAAAGAGCAAACACCATTTGGAGAACCAGATTAAAACCATTGAGAGAATTTGAGTGAAAGATTAGGCACATTTACATTGGATGTATTTTATATATATATTTAGTATATTTTAGGATATTTACACTTTCCCTTTGTCAAATATTTCTGTGTATTTCATCCTACACTCTACAACTCTAGAATTATTGGCACCCTTAATGAAAATGAGCAAAAATAAATATATAAAAACAATCACACAAGCAATAACTGATATTTTGATCTAACACATGGGACCGTGGCATAGTTTTATAATAAAACTATATTTTTTCAAACATAAAAAGTTTTCTATTTTTTTTTCTGCAAAACACCGGTTTCAAAATTATTAGCACCCCAACAATTAACATTTGAGTTCTGGAACAATATGAACAATTAAAAATCTATATTATATCTTCAAGGATAGCCATTTGTTTGAATTAATTAAAAATATTCTTAAGGAATGGCAATAATTTAGCCGCATATGTTTTTAAGAGAAAATATTATTTTAAAAAAAGACTTTTTTAATTGTGTGTAATGTTTGTTTTATACAATCATTTTGTCCCATTCTCTTGAAGGATGCAAATCATTTTGGAGTTGATTGTACACCAAACATACACTCTACTAGACACCTAGTGTGAATATGTTGTAGCACCTTTGTTCAGCCATTGTTAGTTGTAAGTTTACTGTGAACAAAAAGTTATTTGAAGTTCCATCATGATCCCCTCTTTCAGGCTAAGCATACAGAGATGAGTTTAGGAAAATCCTGGTATTATGGTTTGCCCCTTTCTAACGTGCAACAATGTTTGTAAACTGTAACAGTGGAGTACGTACAGTACACCTTAGACATTAATGGAAAACCAGTTTTTATCAATCATGTAATCATTTATCAATCAGTTTCTTTAGTAAAGTGTGACATTTGGTGGAAATATGGCATCTATTTATACAGACCATAACTCCTGGGAAGGGCCCACATTCATAGAATTGTGCTTTGTACTTAGCCTGGGTGTAGCATCAGGGAACCTTTTAACTAATAGTCATTTGACTCTGTGAACAACTTTACATACTGTTGGTTTACTGACACCATATAAACCCTCAGTTTCATAGTAAAAAAAAAAAAAACAGTCTTGAAACATAATGCCATCAAAATCATGCAATGTGTCACTACTGTCACTAAATACATGTCTGGCTTGTGGTGTATCTTGGTCTTTTAGCAATAATTGCAATAAGTGTAGTCAATCCTGACTCTTTTTTGTATATTTTAATTCATACCTTCATTTACTCCCGAAGAAACCTTAATCTCTGAACAGATCTTTGAACAAAATCAGATTCTTTGAGTCTAGGGATATTTCAATCAAAGACTCAATTCATTCTAATTTAGTCACAATTAAAAGAGCAGGGAAACCACCCATTAGAGTATAGGACTACCCTCCAGCTTCAGTGATTCTCAAACCTATTTACTTTTATTGAAAAATGCTTTGAAAATGGGAGGACTACTGCTACTATTAGATTCAAAACAAGTTTCTAATACTTTTATTATTTATCTCCTGCATCTCAGCTGCCCTTTAGAGAAATGCATTTTTTATCTTAATTGCATGTCTGGACACTCAGAAATATCTTGGAGAGCCTAACAAGGGCAATGAAGCTTTTACAGTTAAGTGCTGCATTTAACTAAACACCTTACATTTATGGGTACAGTCGCGAGTTGCTAAGCTCTACAAATGGTTCCAAACTATTTCAGTTCAAGGTCACACCCTAAGGCTGTCTCTTGGCATTGAGTGAATTGATGGAGGTACTTCATTAATGAATAATACTATCCAATAACACAATTTGCAAAGCCATTAACAGACCTGGAGACAGCTTTTTGCATTACATGATAAGCAGCTATCTTTGTAATTGGTTAGATGCAGAATGCATTCTCCACTCACACAGAATAAATATCACTTAAGTAATGCATGCAGGCCTGTAATCATCTATGGTAGTCTTTGAAAGAAAGCACTGAGCAATTTATATTCTGACATGTTACACCATTTTTTAAATGCCACATTTGACAATCAGAACTCAAGATGGAGTGACTGGAAAAAAAAAGTTAAAGGCAATGTTAAATTCTATTCATAAACTGCATGGAAAACTTTTTTTTTTTAAACAAAAAAAAAACATTAACAAGTAGTTCAAGTGAATTGTCATATAGCTGAATAGATTTCTGGAAAATGAAGTAGTGAAGTATGCAGCAGGGCAAAATACATTACAGTGAATCACACTTTTCAGTGTTGAACTGTGCATAACATCACCAACTACATCATTATGGTTTCATGACTAAATGCTCACTGCTTCCAGTGATGGGCGAATTACGAATGATTTGTTCAATTTGAATGGCTCTTTTATGTGAAAGTTATATTTTGTTATCTACACAAAAGCACAAATAAGCCAAAAACTTGTTTTTGCAACACTTTCTGCATGTGTTTTTATGCTATGTTACATAGTTGAATACATTTCTTAAATCTAAACTTTTGACTCCTAACATTTCCATAATTTGACACATTTCGTACATGATAACATATGCTATTTCCTGCCTGTCTTTGGTTCCCCCCTCACACATCAGAGGCTCCTTTAGTGGGTAGATGTCAAGCACACATGAGCATGTTCAGATTACAAATTGAATTAGGGGAGAGGTGTGACGAATATTGACAAGGGCAATTGGGCTTGTAAGGCTGCCCACCTCCCTAACAAATCATAAGGCTGTGTACCGCCCCCCCCCAAGAGTCCAGCCATTCAGATTGGGTTATTTAAAAACCATTAGAAAGCTGCCTGTCTGCACTTCTTTCACACACTGTACACGTCTACCAACAGAAAGATAAATTCTATATTCCTCTGTCAGTAAAAACAAACTAACTACATGCCTTCAATCACATTAATGCAAAAGAATGTTTTCTAGCTAAAGAATGTAAATATTAGCCAACTGTTAAGGTGTCTGTGCTGCTTCTAATGATAATTTAAAGATGAAAATACCACCATCACTTGGTTTTCAAATGGCCCAATCAGGTTGGCTTTACAGCATTTCTTCTTTAAAGGGCTGTGCGCACATGGGTGACACAGCTCCCAGCCTCCCATTATCACAATAAGCCACTTGATTGGCCAAAGCTCCTGCTTTGCTGTAATTAAATTTCTCTTTCAAAGTACAGTAGTGTGTAACTAAGCTATTATTCATTAGCGAACACACTAAAATGCAGATTTTAAGTTATCCAACTTTATAAAAATTTGATGCATAATTCTTTTTTGAACTTTTATGAAATGTCACACAATTTATTTTCACTAACCATCACCTAATGTTAATGTTAGATATCACACCAGAACTAGCATGCTAGTCAACTCAGCTAATGTTAGCCAACTACAAGTTGGTGTTTTGGTTAATGTTAGTTAGCTAGCTGGCTAACAATAAGTATGTGAGCCTTATAATCCTTTGTTCGTGTGTGGATTCACACATCTAGCCTAGCTGTCGCAAGAAATCAAGCGCCTTCCAGCTTGAAAAACTGATTTAACATTGCATTTGTGTTGCAGAGCTGGAGGTGAATGAGAAGGCTGGAAATAATAGAATTTTGAGTAAAGTTTACCCTGAGCAAACTGAGCAAGTAATGTATACGGTTTTGAATTCTGTAATAATAGCATAACCACAATGTATACCCTGTTTCAGGAGTAAACTGACAAACGCACACACTAGACTGTGTGTCATTTAGCCAGCCAGCTAGCTGTTAAATAATTAATGTTAGTGTGGTGGCCAAGTGAAACGAGGTCAATATCAGCATTTGAATATACAACCGACGTACGGATGACTGACATTTTTAAAAAAGGAACTGGAACAAGCATGCTTCAGCTTTTACTTTTTTTCTCTCGCAAAAGCCTTATTCGGTTTCTCAGTGTGACGCCTGTAATGAAATATTTGCACGTCTCTGTGATATTAGATCTGTGCATCTATGACTAAACGCAGGATGAGCGAGTTTCTAGCAAGGAGAGAGAGAGTCTATTAACTTTTCATTTAATTTAACTTTTTAATTTAACTGAACTACAATTCATCTCAAGCTATGACCGGGAACAGTCCTGTGCAGTTAAATGAACCAGTCTTGATTTGAATTACAAATTGAAAATAGGACTGAGTCATAGATTTGGTGCAGTGGAATCTGTGGTACAACGGTGTTATTTTCCTAACACGGTTAATTAAAACAGAAAGAATAACCTTTACAGTGTTAATGTCCAGTGCATTACTTGAGTCCTCTTAAAATAGAGCCAAGCTTGTTGTTTTCTGTACTAGATGGATAGAGATTAGGTAGATATTAAACAGACATTATCTTGCAAGTGAACAATTATCTGAGTCTCATTTTCATTGTTATATTATCAGCAATTTATTTAACAGTATTGCTATCTGTCAAAACGTAACAATCAAAACTACTCTCATCATTACTAGCATTTTCTAAATTAGCTGGCTAGCAAGCACACAGTCTCCAGGTACCATGTCATCCTCTATTCTTAGACGGGATCATTTCAAGGCCGAAGATCTTATTTCATGACATCACTAACTGAGCTCATACATAATGCTCCCAAAAAAATTTTTTTATGGAAGTACTAAAAAAGTATCTGTTTTAAATTTTAAAAATCTGATTTTTGTGCTGGTTCATAAATGTGACCCAAACACCGATCTGTATAATCGAAATCAGACATTCAAGAGGACCTCTTTACTTAAAACTTTTGCTCATCGTTTTCCAGGTGGTCCACCAGCAATTAAGCAGAGCTTCAGACAAAAGTCCACTGTTTCGCTGCTTATTTTCCACACAACATTTAATTAATTTGTTTAGCCTCTATTGTTTTATTTATTTATCTGACCATTATTTATTTCTTTATTTACTCAGACTTTCTAAATAGTTTTTAGGTAAAATAATAATAATACTAGTAATAGATTATAAATTGTAAAAAATTATTCAATAATTAATCATTTACAAGACAGATATTTAGTACTAGGCTGGAAATCAATACAGTAAAACAATTGACAGCAAAGATGCTAAAATGAACGTACATAGAAATAAAGTTAAAACCACTAAACTGTTAAAAAAAATAGGCCTAACTACACACACACACACACACACACACACACACACACAATAAATTAAATTCCTCAGATTATCTCCGGTGCTCTTTTCTTCCTGTTCCCAGTTTTGACACCCCTTTTAAATATTCTGCAATCTCCTTCTGAAGACTCTCTCTAGCGTTCCTGCTAAATAATAATATTAATAATAATAACAATAAGAAGAAGAAGAAGAAGAAGAAGAAGAAAAGACAAAATTTGCTAACTTAAATATCCTTACCATGTCAGAGGAGTTTCTGCGCCTGTCCATTGACCATTGAAATGTGTTCACCTCATGCAGATTATAACTGTCAATCAGCAGCATCGGATTTTTCAGTGGTTCATCAGCTTAATGAAATTAACGGATTGCAAGGTTTGTTTATTTTACTCAGTTAAACATAGTTAAGCCAGCCTTTCGGTGAGGAAAGTAATTAAACTGGTCAACTTTAAGTAAGCTTTGCTTAAAGGTATAGTGCGGTAGAACCACAGGAGAAACACAGTGAGTGCGAATGCGCAGTGGCACGCTGAAGACACACTTTGAGTGAGGGGGAGATTAGCATGGGATAAAAATATTGAAAGCCTTTTTATAGTTTTATTAAGCTACATAACTCATTATAATGTATAATGTGTGATGAATAATTTCATGTGTGATGGGACGGGGAAGTGCATGTTATCACCAAATTGTTGGGTCAGGTGAAGTAACTAACTAGCTAGCTAACGTTAGCTAATAATCTAGTTTGCCAGCCAACTTTGTTGACATTTTCAAGTCAGACTTTAGTATGTATTTAACTTAGGAGTGTTCTTTTAAATTTAATTGAATTAGATTATTAGATTAATAAGATCACTTTAATTAATTTTTTTATTAGATTTCTTTCACTTTAGAAATGGTTGTTCATTAAATGAACATATTTTATAGAATTAATAAACAACCTCCCACTACAAATTATACTCATTGCTTCAGCGACTTTTTACTTAAATTTTTTTAAGACAATCGATTTCCTGACATTTTCCTATTAACATGATGCTTAGACTTAACTTAAATATTTAAGTTGTCTGAACTGATATTTTAGTAGTAAACCGTATTACTGAATTTGAGCTAACAACAATTGAGTTTACTGCCATGCCATGAGTTGCCTACACAAAGTGCAATGTTTCATCAGTTCTATTGTTGGATAGAACAACAGTAGCAGGGAATATGCCTACCAAATAAATAATGAACATGCATGACAGAGATGTTGGAGGCTTGTTGGGAATGTCTCTTTCCTTCTTTTCGGAATCGACTCTTTCGGAATGTATGAGCGTGTACGGATGTGTACTTGCAATGTTTGATAGGAGTATTTAAAGATTGCGTCTTTATCCAGGTAACAACATGGTTCTATAAAAATGTATTTACACCAAGCTAAATGAAGAAAGCCTGGATCTTTATAGCACCTTAAAGGTTCTTTAGAGAACCTGTTGTGTACGGTTCTTCATAGAACCTTCTACAACTAGGTTTCAAAAAGGCTTCCGCTATTGTTTGAGACATTTAACTTTTTTGTGTACTATATAGAACCTTTTTTGCTAAGAGTGTAGTAGCACCCAATAACTACAGAAACTAAGCAATATCTTTGAACAGGAAATGTCCTGACTTAAGGACAGTGGGTTAATTTTCTTTATTTTAAAATTACATTTCAAACTTACAATGTCCTCATACAAGAATGTGGTTTTAAGAGAATATACAACATTTATACATTTGGCAGACACTTTTATCCAAAGCGACTTACAATTGAGCTGAGCAGTTGAGGGTTAAGGGTTAACCACTGAGCCACCACTGCCCACATAAACATAAACATGAAATATATAAGAAGGGACTGCACCAAAATAATCAATTGTGTCGAAGTGATACTGTATTTACCTGCTGTAGGACAGAGAAGCCGATGATGATGTCCCCCTCTGGAACTTCCCAGGTCACTGTGGCCGAATCAGCTCTCAGATTCATGACTGACACATTTACTGGGGCAGGTGGGCGGTCTACAAAAGAGGAGGTTTGCACTTAGATTTTTTTATTTATTTGATCATTCCATTTATGCCATTGTCAACACTAAGGTCATCTGAAATATACTGCATAAACATACTGAATAGCTATGAAAAGCCATGCATCTCATTTAATTCAGTAATAACTCTATAATTAAGGGTCTTCAGTTCTGAGCTGCCCACATCACTACAAGTGAATCTGAGCCTTTGCAGCAGAGCTGAGTGTCAGACAGTGGCCCTTATCTGTCAAAGCTTCCTAGAAATGATCAAAGAATTACAGGCTTGGAATGAAGTAGTACAGTCAAGCCGGAAAGTCTGCACACCCCTTTCACCTTCTCCATGTTTCATTACATTACAGACTTATTCTACAGT
>JAOUQW010000032.1:2481071-2502905 GCA_028565825.1 Olivaichthys viedmensis
ATACTCAAACCAGCTCGTCTGGCACCAACAATCATGCCACGGTCAAAATCACTGAGATCACATTTTTTCCCCATTCTAATGGTTGATGTGGACATTACCTGAAGCTGCTGGTCCGTATCTGCATGATTTTATGCATTACGCTGCTGCCACATGATTGGCTGATTAGATATTTGCATGAATGAGAAGGTGTACAGGTGTTCCTAATAAAGTGTTCAGTGAGTGTATATTTTATATTTTATATATGTATATGTAATTTATTACTACAATTGTAATGAAATTATTTCCTGAGGAAATTTGTTAACTAAATACTTCACATTTGAAGCTATTATCATGGCAATGGATAGTTCTTATGAAGCACACAAGATTTTTTAGATAACTTTCATTTTTTTGAATATTGCTTTTATACCCCTTATTTTTTCCTTTGGTCTATTTTAACATCTTTTTCTGTAATATACCTGGTGTAAAACTATGAAAATTCAAAAATATTTTCCAGCTGGAAATATTTTCCAGAAACTGTACTGATAGTCAGCACAGAAACAACCTACAGTTTTGGTTGGTGAGATGATATCTGCATGATGCCAGTTCCCTCTAAATGAGAACAGTTTGAAAGACATGCAGGAAGAATGAAGCAGCCCTACCTTCCTGTGCAGTGTACTCAGACTCTATAATCCTGGCCAGGCCAAAGTCAGCTATTTTACAGTGAAGGGTTTCTGACACCAGTATGTTGGCAGCACGAAGGTCTCTGTGAATGTAGTTTTTTCTTTCTATATAGGCCATGCCCTCTGCAATCTGTTATAGAGAAGAGTGGAGAATTCCGCAAATAACAATGTATCCTGCAATCTAAAGGATAACTGTACACACATTCACAAATGGTCTGTGACCCAATAAACATTTAAAACTTTTGATACAATACTTCTGAAGATTAAGAGTCTGAAGATCAAATGTGAAAGATCATTCTATAATTAATTCTATAATTGGAAAGTAACTATATTTCAAGTTTTGCTATACTCAATATAAGTCATAAACCATCTTTTCTTTTTTTTCACCACAGTGCAGTTATTAACGGGCACTGGATCACATAATCAATTTTAAACAGGAAGTTGCTGCTTAACCTACATTAACGAACATATGCAGTCTTAGAGGTGGGGTTAGGTTGGAAAATGTGACATTATTTCTCGTCCGGAAGTTAATAATCAAGTCGCACGAAGCACATGCCTGACCACAAACTTTTTCCACTACCTTTATAACACAATCTAGACATACACTTGCTCTCAAAATAGCACCCAGAAAGAGATCTACAGTAGGTATCTAAATATTTAGGCCATGTTGTTTGCCAACAAGGCATGATGAAATACTATCTTTCCATAATATATAACAAGCTAAAAATTCAAGGATAGGGGAATAGGGTAAACACAAAACAAGACTGATGTGAAAAAAACCACCAAAGGTTGCACTTACCTGAGCTGTCATATCTATCAACTTGGGCAGTTTTAGTTTCCTGCCATCCTCGGTTTTCAAAAAGTCTAATAAGCTCCCTGAAATTAGTTAAATGAAAACAAATTAATGTTAATTAATGCTTTGAGTGAATATCATTCAGTCTACCCTCACTCAGGCATGTGATAATGAAAATATCCTCACCATTTACCATGAACTCTGTGACTATGAATATGGGCTCCTGTGTGACCACAGCATGCAGTTTAACAAGTCTGTCATGCTGCAGGTTCTTCATGAGATTAGCCTCTTGCAGGAAGGCCTCTGGCTCCATGCTGCCCTCTTTTAGAGTCTTAATGGCCACCTTCTGGTTGTTTTTATAGTACCCTGTAGTACATATACAGTACACAATAAACACTCTCAGTACATACTGTGAAACATATGCAGGGAAACAATTAATGTGATTTTCAGACTACATAGCATCAAAGAGGTTTTAACAATTTGTTATGAATGGAGGTAGGCTAATGAAGGTAGGCTAACGGAGGTAGGCTAATGGAGTAGCTTCTCAAATGAGTCTTAAGCAGATTCTATCTGAAATAACAATACTTCTGGAGGGAACTTTTTTTCAGTATTATTTCCCCTATTGATTGGTTGCATCTTTGGCTCTGTGGTTTTACTCTTAGGCTTTGCAGAGGGTTATTTTGATATCAAGGGAAGCGCTAATAGCACTAAACAAATATAAACAATACAGGTGGACTGGAGGTAGATTCATATAGATGTCTTTTGAGATAAACTTGTGAGGCACTTGGGCCTCATTAGCTGCATCACTAACACTGATACACAGTAAGCACTGATGCATGTTCAACATTCTTCAGATTAACGACTATAGCATAAAACACTAGTCTTGAGAGCTGAAATAAAGAGACCACAAACTAAATCAGCCAGGCCTGTCTATAACATTTACATTCGATACCTATATAGTATGTGGTTACAGGATACAGTTTTGTTTTTACAGTAAGCTGCCATATCCTGTAACCTCTGTCTTCTCAGTCAGTAGAGCTCTTTTAGCACATGGTCAGTGTGGGGCAAGAATTTGTTAGGCTCATAAAGCCCTATGTTTCTTACCCATCCAGACCTCTCCAAACTGTCCAGCACCCAGCTTCTTCACCATTTTTAACGTTTGCCTTGGGATCTCCCACTCATCTTGATCCCAGGGCCTCTGAGGATCAACAGACTTACAGGGGCTTCCCAGCTTCTGACACAGACCGTCCGATGATCCTACAAACACATACAGGGCAAAAAATCATGAACAGGTGGAAAGATTCTGAACAGTTATAATTTCCACCTAGTGAATATAATATATATGTAAACTTTTTAAATCCTTACAAGTAGGATTACTTTTAAATAATAGAGGTAGACCACTAACAAGATGCACACTTATGTGACAAGCATGAGTTCTCTGATATAATGGAAAGGTTTATTTGGAGGCAAGATTCCATGTAACATACTGAGTGTACCATTTATGTCAAGTGATTAAACTAATAAGATGCACAGAAACAGGAAGATGGACAAGGTATGACTTATAAACTTTAGATATATATATATTTTTAAACTGTCACATCTACCACCCAAGTGTTTCTAGGCTGTGTGCTGCTTATCTGGTGGTTTCGACTGAGAAAAAGAAACGTTCAGAGACACCACAGGAAGTGCGCATTGCAGCTGAGACAAGGGCGTCATGCTCAAGAGATGAGAAGTTTTATAAATTCTTTCAGTCAAATGAATCACTAGTAACGGAACAGAAATTTGGTTTGCTAATGTAGAACTGACTGTGTCAACTGATTATTGCTTAGAATTCACGGCATAATACCATTTTCTGCATGGATGTACAGAAATTGATATATCACACAAAACTCAAGAAATCTGATGGAGAGAAAAATATGAGTTTAGTAGAGTTTTGGCTGTAAAAAACATATCTGACAAAGCAGAGCTTCATAATAATACTGTAGAAGATGACAGTTGTTCCCTTCGAATGAGAGGTTTTATTTTACTCACTCGAGTAGTGTTGTATCAATTCCTGCAGGGAGAGGAAGGTCAGGGACGGGGAGATGTAGTAGCCGCCATTATCAAGCGTACGGATCTTATAATGCTTGACAACATCACCATGCTCCGGGGCTACGTCTCGCAAAGACAGGGAGAAAGCACCTGTGGGGGAGATTTGGGGAAAATCTCATTTAGAACACTCCGTCATTGGCTGAGTTTTGCAAATTCACTGTACATAAGCTAATATTATAAGACCTACAGTATATATACAGTATATACAAGACCACTAGAGTAAAGGCCGAGACCTGGACAAACTGAGTTTAATTTAAGATTAAGACTTTATAGTAACTTAGTCTAAGTCAAGACCAAGACCTGAAGTGGGCAAAACAGAGTCAAGACTAGATTAAGATTTTTTTTAGAATTTAACAAAAAAGAATAGAAATTTGTCTGTAGTTCATGTTACATTCATAAATGTTAAGATTTTTTAGTAACTGAAACATAATTCACCTTAAATAGAAGGCGATATTTGTCATACTCTGCTAGCAATTGTCCTTATCCTTTGCTACATCCATTAACCCATTTTTGTCCAAAGACTTTAAGTACAATAATGGAACTGGCCATATATTTTTACAAAAAATAGCTTGAATTTAGTGTCCAATTGCTATATGTCACTGCCTCTCCAAAATTTTACATTTTTGCTAGTCTCTTGTTTTATGCCTCTACTATTAATCAAAATTCTTTTTGTATTGGTTTTTTTTTTATCATTGGTCCAAAAGGATTCCATATCGTCGCTGTCCAATGAAAAACATGTATCTCCAAAATTCTAATTTTTCAGAAACACGAAAAATCCCTTTTTCATATCATTAATTGTACACAATAAATCCGAAATTCACAGTGTGATTTGTCAGCTTTTCATTGGTCATTTAGATGTTAACTGATGTGGGGTAGATAGAGGTTTTTGCCCGCATTCCATATATGATAAAAAGTAAAAAACGCAAAAAGTGGAGATACAGGTTTGTCATTGGACAGCGACGATATGTAACCCCCCCTACTAACTAACTTTGGCAATTAACTCATACACTTAAGGTTGCAGTCATGTGAAGATAATTCAAACCCTGGCGGATGATTATTGATACATTGTCGAAAGTCTCAGTTCATGGCATAAATGGTACAGCAAATTTGCATCTACAGCTTTTTTCAGTTGTGGACTACTAATGGTCACAGGTATATAACTGGTATAGACTGGTCAATCATGATTCTCACTTTCTGAAGAGCAAGGCATTTCAAACTCAAATTAGGTTAGCAAGTTAGCGAAAAATGACAAGGTAGCTAAAGTTAGCTCAGTGTACTTAGCTAGCAACTACGTTTAACCCATCTACAAGTGAATTTGACGCACCAAATCACCGCTAGTATCAATACCTATCAACAATGTTCAATTTAATAGTAGTAGCTAGCTACAATAGCCTCTGTTGAATGTACAGTTAGCATCTTGCAAAGTGTACAATAAAGTACAAGTAAAATCTTAATAAAAAATAACTCCCAGTTACATTGCTAATTAATGTTATTGCCAAACAAGTTTGCTGTTGTTCAGATAGGCAAAGCGAATTACTGCAGATTTGGCGGACATGGCAGGCTGGGTGAGAAAATTAAAGCGCTCGCTCACAATCTAAAATGTAGAATATTCAAAATGGAATATGTTCACTGGATAATGAATTAGGACATTTTCCCCCCCCATTATCAGAGTGCAGATTTTTTTTTCAATGTGTAAAGGACTATTTTATTATCTTTGAACATGTTGTTGATATTCATTAAAAAAAAAAACATAGTCTGTGAGCAGCTATCAGTGACTCCAGGCAAGAAGGACTTGCACTCTGGTGGTCTTGAAAACAATTTATGAGTCCTCTTTACCCAAGACCAAGACAACACAGGTCCACAGAGATGATTAATTTGCGGCCTCCAAATTTGAGTACTACAACACTAGCTATTAGTGAAATATAGAAATTATTATGTTTGTAAATATTACAGCTTCATATTACTTCATATTATTTCTCTCTTTTTGTTTGTTTGTTTGGTTGTTATTGAAGGTGCATGTGTGTGCTGTATAATGTATAGGTAATGTATAAGCACTGTGTCAGAGGGTCACTGTAATGACCACAGCCAAATTGAAAGAGGTTGTTGATTAGAAACTGTTTGAGTATTATATGTTCGGAATTATACTACATAGTGACACCACACTACATGAAATTGGCTATTATTGACAGAAAAACAGTGCTTAGGTCCTGACCTGGAGTTGTTTCACTCTCTCGCACAAGAAATGAGCCGACCTTGTTTCCTGGAGCTAGCAGAAGACGTTCTGTCTCTCTGCGGCTCAAATCTTTGAAAAACCATCTATAACACAGAATAAATTATCCCATGAACTGTTATATATGTAGATATTACATAATCACTATATTTACATGAGTAGGTTAAAAGAAAAAATCAAATGCATACTTTTCCACCTCCAGTGTGTGGGCTCGGGCGACATATGTGCATGGTATGTATCCCTCATCTCCAGTGATCAGAGATTTAGCCACCCACCAGTCCCCATTTCTTCCATGCAATCAGAAGTCATAGTTAGTCAAGTTTGTTATCAACAGTACTTTTTAAAAAGTCTTAATATTGGCCTGCATGCCTTAATTATTGATAATTAATCTTTTTATATATTGGGTAATTTAATTTAAAGTCATTATAGTCATATATATATATATATATATGTAATGTAAATGAAAATGTTCTGTGTGAATTGTATCTACTCACTCTTGAATTATCTTGAGTTTCTCTCCTTTTTTAAATGGAAGGTCGCTATCATTGGTTGGTTTAAAATCATGTTGCGCAATGACAATGTCTTCATCTAGATATAAAATCAAATCAAAACTGAAGATGAGCTTTGGGATGTTTCACTCTCTGCCTCGCAGTCCAATGTTATAGCTTTCTGAACACTCAAGTGGAAGCATGCTACCCCTCCATTTTATGATCACTTGGCTAGGTTAAAACACGCAAGGCTTTTCTCATACTTGGGGACCTTTCCTCAGCTTTTTCTCAAAGATCACTGTCCATGCCATATAACCGCTAAAAAAGATTTGGCTCTATCCTGTGGCCATTTATTTTATTTTAACATATTTTTTTAATTTTTTTTTATTGTTTTGTTTCGTAAAAAACAAACAAAAAACTAAATAAACAGAACATAATAAAATAATTTTAAAAAACGAAGACATTTATATCTTTACATTCCTCTAATTGCTTTGAAGACTCCACTGACATCTGTTCTGTGTAAAACAATAATATACTGATACACTAGTACTCAAAAAAATTGTACAACACTATAACTTTAAATTTGTGACAACAAATGCTATTGTTCACCTCAATATTAGAATGAGACAATCTATACTCTGCAGACTAAAATGCCCTAACAGGTCTACAATGAGCAAACTGGAGTTTAGTCAGCTGATGCCTCCAAAATATTCACTTTTACATTAAAAATCATTACAGTATATAAATTTCTTACAAAAACTAGCAAAAACATTACCATAGTTTGGCCCACGCTGCCCATCTTCTCTCCGCTGAAAATACATTTGGAAAGAATAACTCTGAAATTAATTTGCAATTTTAAGAAGATAAGGCAAGAGATGATACATGCACTGTATTTAACTTTAGCAATACGTACGTGTGAGTTATTGGCTGAATTGTTATTTACATGCCCTGTTTCTTTATGTTTCTTCTGACCACTGCAAGTACAGCCCATTCTTGAAAGAGAAAGAGAAAAAGACACACATACACACAATTTAGGAAATACTGGTTTACAAAAACAGTAAACATGTCCTCATTTCATGTACTATCATATACTAAACTATAATAAGTAATATGCTAAAGAGTTTTCAGTATTTTTAAACTTAACATGCCCATTTTAACACACATAATCTTAAACACACCTGCCAGTAAACAGCTGCTCTTTAATGCAGAAGTGTCAGTCTCCACTGCTGTTAGCACTCAGCTCTCTAGTCCATATGACCATCTGCACATTCATACTGAGGGCTAAGCAGGAGAACACGATCCACGTAGATTAATACCTCCTTACAGTGAAACATAAAACATAATGATAGAACTGATAGTTTTACATAGTTTACAACTTTACATAGAAAGTGGAATAAGTATAAACATTCCACCACCCTGGTAAATGGAAAAAGATTTTCATGTGTAATTTTGTGGCATTAACCACACATAAAAATGCTACACAAACACACCAAAATATGTGGCCTTTAATAATACTTTAGCATAAGTCATATATGTTCACTATATGCTATATGTTATTGTTTTACGCTGCTTCACACACAATGTAGGTTCCACGTTGTAGGACTCATTAACATTACAACAAGTGGACGTAAAGGAACATCTCAAAATTGTTATAGGCACTGGTTATTAAACGATACATTTGAAATGTTGATCCAGCTGTGTGCTTTATTAGTGGAATTGTGTAAGTTTGAGATAAATTGTCTACATAATTGTTAAATGCTTATAAGCAATATCAAAGCTAATTAGACATTCAACAAAATATCAGAAAGCTTCAACCCTACTAAAAAAAGAAAACACACCAAACAATCTTCAATTAACTGATGAAATACCAGTACATTTGGTCATTGCAAAAATATATATCTCAATTCTTGTGAAAAATAAAATTAAGCTCTTACTTACATCTTTTGTGGATTCAACTTGCTGTAAAACAGAATCCAGTTTGAAGTTCTAAGAGACACTCATCAGATCTCTTGCAGCATCTGTTTCTCACTGGCTCACACACACTCTCATAAACACACCCTTAGACACACTGAGGCCGAGTGTGTGCCCTGGGAGACCACATTAGTCAAAACAGATAAATACACTGCAGTTGTCTTTATTTAGTCTGCTAATCTCCTTCTTTTCCTCTTCGTCAGTGTTCAATTCACAAACTCTGCTGCTTGTAGACTTCACACAGAACAAGTATTATGAAAATATGGAACAAACAATTGGTATTGAACTGTGGAACAATTGGCCTATTTAATCCTAAAATGGTAAAACAGGGAGTTTTGTAGGGAAAATAGGGAGTTTTGTAGGGAGTTCCTATCCTGTATTTTTGAGGTGTTATGAAACATATTTAGTGTACATTGCACAGTTAACACAGTCTCTTACATCACCTAATGTCATATTACATCATATAATGACCAACTCCTGTGTTCATAAATTGTTTTCTACTCATTTGAAAAAACGTTCCTCAAGGGTTCTTTGAATGGTTAGGGGTTCTTAGCTTCCTAAAGTTGTTCTACTTGGAACCCTCTTTGATAGGGAAATTTGTAGAGTTCTATCTAGAACCTTTTATCCTTTCCCCCACAGGAAGTAACCAAAAAAATAATAATTAGGGGTTCTTGATTTAATCTTTTTTATAAGAGCATATATAAATTGATTCTAAGTTAAAGTTTTAAACTACTATATACAAATGATTATAAGTAACTTGAGAACAGAAGACACAGCATGTAAATTGTTATAAGTGAGACCACTGCAGTAATTCTCAAATTCATCTTAATTACAGGATGTTGTTTATGTTAATGTATTTCCTGCTCTGGTCATTGTGGTCTTCGTTCAGTGACAGTAAATTCAGTGATCTGTTTGCTCATAAATGGTTCGTACTTTCACTTAGTTTTAGTGTAACTTTAATTATAAAAATCCATCCTAAAGGGTTAAGATGTATGTGCATGCTTGCGTACTTACCTGACACTTCTTTTATTTAGAGTAATTGCAGCCTGCACTTCAGTCACTATTAATAATGAGATGTCTATATTACAATGTTATATATAAATACAAATGTAAATATTTACTTTCATATAGGTTTACATTTTTGCTTTAAAGCAAGTGATATTGCAATAAAATTACCATTTCATTGGTTTGCCAAAACTCGTCAAGACATTCAAGACAATTCAACTATTCAAAGAAAACATATAGAACCGCCAGACTAAAGTATGATGTGGCCTAAGTAAAGAGTTACAGTAAAAAAAGAGAAATCACAACCACAAGATGACACTATCAGTGTGAACAGACACAAAACTGACACTGTGGATTGTTTTATTCTACTATGAGTGATTCTATATATTGTCTGACCTTCATACAGTGTTCAGTGATGGCTTGAGAAATTCCTTCACCTCTTTCTCACCCAAAGTAGATGCTGAGGATGGGTTATTAATAACAGAAATTAGTTTACAAAAATACCCACTAGAGGGAAGCAAAGCTCATAAATCATGATATTACAGAGTAACAGCAGCAGAGGGGAAAATTATCTCAGCTGTACTTGCCACTTTTTAACTCCTCATTTAATAATGTAGCGATGAGCAGTTGTCTGATATATTCTCTCTTTAACATTCAGTATTCTTTGTAGATGTTTTTTTCACACTCTCGCACTTGCAAAATTGCCATTATAATGTTCATGATGCTTATTTGAAGGTCTCTAGTATCTGATATCTTTTCTGATGTAAAGCTCATGCATGACAGACAAAATAATTTCTAAAATATGTTTTGGTAGAGAATAAAACATACGTCCCTGTGATATTCACCGTGTGCATACATATTGTAATGGAAATTTCCCAGTCAGTCACCTATGAAGTGAAATCATTTATCTTGATGTGTTTCATGTTCACACATCTGAGGGATTCTATGAGAAACAAGGGGAAGGAAATACAACACGTATTAAACAATGAGTCTCTGAATAATGTTTTCATCCTAAACAAATGTCCTTGTATTTTCCTTCAAATCAGGAAGACATCTATCAGATTCATATTTTAAAAACTTACATGAACAATATGATATCAAGGAACAATAAATCTAACAGCAACACAAACTTGTTTCCTATGCGCTTGTTTCCTATGGGAATATTTTTTTATTGCATGCTCACAGAGCAGTAACCTGACTTTCTGGCCAAGCTAGCATAGGTTTGGGGTAAACCACCTGTGTTTGTGGTGTTCAGCAAGAGGGGCCTCTCTGAAAGCATCTGCTGCAGGTGTGTGATGGGATCTTTGTTGAGGGTGTCCTGGTTATGGATTCTTTTTTTTCCACTCTGGTTTTCCCAGGGTCTGCGGATACTGTGTCCCTACAACCCAGGTCCCCAGACACGGCATCCTGTTCCCCAGTATAACCTGAATAGCACTGGAAAATAGGGAAGAAAGAAAGAGAAAAGAAAAGAAAGAAAAGGACTCTGCACATATTGTCAAGCATGTGCTAACACAGCAAAATTTGTCCTTCTGCTGCTCGCTTTCATTGTGTGTGTGTAAGTGTATCTGTAACATCTATGGCAAAGACTGGAGGTCCCAACACACTATTCTATCTAAACATTTTTTCCTAAGGTGAATGATTGATATTGATTTTCTTAATGAGTCCATTGGTGTTTGTGAATGCTGGACAGGAGGCACAACCTTTCAAAGAACAATAAGGAAAAGCCTGGTAAAAGTGAAGTAGAGCTTTCTCATCCACGTCACCTTCACATACTCACGCACCTAGTGCAAACTGTGCCAATCTTCCTCCATCTGAGGACAAAGGGGGAGAAACCTCATTCATAACTGTGCAGGGTGCTTCCTAAATGGAAGGGGGGGAGAAGCTATATAGTGTGAGACCATTTTCACTCTTCCTCTCACCGTGTGGGAAAACTCCTCAGACCGTCTCACACATCATACCGGACAGGTTCTCACTCATTCATTCTCCCTTTATTATATGGGACGATGGACAAATCAACTCAGCAATAAACTGGACAATGTGCTCAAGGGGCAGTTGTTTAACTGTGGCTCCGAGGACAACCTCACACATTGCACTTCCTCTGTGGAATCATTCTTTGTCTACAGCTGATGGCTTGAGGAGGCATGACCTTGGCAATGGGCCCATATCATAGAAAACAAAGGTCAGGCCATGCCAGCTTTGACAGTATAATATAGGTCGAGTGCAGATGGTACTCTTCTAAAAAAAATTACTACATAGGACTATACTTATGTATAGGAGTTTAAACTATAATCAACTGTGATAATTCTCCTGACAAAACATTAAGTAAGGCATAAAGGCCCAGAATGCCACAGAATGCAGAATACTGGGCAACTGCACTGCACTTCTGACACTGACATCCACCTGTGCAATGCATTAAGCTTAAAGTAGGAAATTCTGACACAGGGGGTCACATGTCTCCTTTCCCCATCAACAGGCTGGCATACTTGTTTGTGTGAAACATCTGGAGGCCTGGGAGCGTGGGGCTGCAGGGTGCACATCTGTGCAGCTGGCCACTTGCACTGCACTTGAAGGTAAACAGGGAAAATGGGGGAAAACCCCCTGTGTTATCCACCGGAATAGAGTCCCCCGTCTCCCAGCACTGAGGGTGGAAATAACTTCTCGTCAGCAAGCAGGTGCTTCCTCCTGCATTTCTTCTTATTTGTCTACATTTCCAGACAGGTTTGGGCAACCAAGTTTCATGCAGGAACCCTAACAGCAGTCAGTTTACATAGTTCTTGGACATTTCACACTTTTAAAGTGTCAGAAAATATATAACTATATTCCAGACCTTGCAAAGGTGACTTGTTCATAACCATATTTTTTCAGTCTTGAAAGTCTTAGGAGAACGTTTATTAGGTGAAAAATGGTAGAGTACGTGTTTTTCGTGTGAGTACAGGACAAGTCTTATATGACTGTTTTAATGTGCAAATGAAATTGGGAGAAATTTTGCAGTTTGAAGTTTGCTTTAATTAACCCAAAATTTTTTTACACATTGCCATGTTAGTATATTGTGTGTTTTTGACACATATAGGAATGCAGAATCTTTTTTTCCCCCTCAACAAATCCTCTTTATGAAGCCTTTTCATGCTAATGCTAATGAAGGCTTATGTTTATTAGAATCTCAAATCTAAAATGTTCAGACCATTGAAGGACATGCAAACACTTTTACTTTTCAGATTCAATTCAAGATTAAAGGAATATTCTAGCATTTTATCAACCTCGACTGCATCTGTAGCATATGTGCAATTACCACAGGCAATAATTTCAACGCTTGCCCCTGTACTGAGAAAAGAATGGAAAACCTGTTTACTTGAAACTCACCTTTTAGCGGAAATCAAAGGGCACTTGTTAGGGCAGTGAGTTTATACAAAACATGTATTTTTGTAGAGTACTGAATTCTTCAGTCAAAAGTATTTGTAAATTAAGCTCTAAATTTGTACAATTTAATCTAAGTCAATTTAATACTATTTATTTAGGACTTTATTATCCATGGCTTTACCAATATCAGATATGTGCCTACTCATACCTGGTTAACAGAGAACCCTTGTGGTAGATGGAAAATCTGCATTTTCTATACATAGGGCAATTATATACTGCCCAGGTGACAGTGTTATCTATCCCATTAATACTAGCTTTCCCTGTGAAAGTATTCTCAGAGATGGGGAGGGGAATGAGCTGTAATGTTCTTTGAGTCGCTCCAGCGCATTCTCCAAGTGTGGCACTCGGTCGATGGGAGTGACACCAATTATTTATGTCACATCCCCTCCGGAAGCAGTGGATGGAAACTCACAGAGAGAGGACTATCCATCAAACTTGTCCAGTGGGGCTGCACAACTCTGAGTGCACCACAGGGTAGGCAGGGAATGAAATCTCCTAGGACAGTTTTAAATACCCAGCCACACACTTACCGTGTGACAGGCATAGATTACTTAAAATTTCCAAAATGTACATAAAATAAATCTACATGGCTCTTATTCAGCTAAATGGAAATAAATAGCAATGTGAAGAAAGGAAGGTGGAGGAAAAAGAGGTAATTAGATAATTAGGTGCTTTAGACGTATATCTATTCAGTTAAACTGGCATAACGTGTTGAATTTAAATAAATACTAATTTGACTTAGATCTCGATGGGTCTTATGTATTCTCATATGGCGAAATAAGTTAGATGAGGGACCCCTATATCAAATGCTTCACAGACTATCCATTATGACGGGGGCTTACTGATGTCCTCACAGTGCTGGGTGTCCTGAGTAATTACAGTTGTCATGGTATTGGATCCTTGGGTTCTGGCCCCATTCAATAAACTGACCAGTCTGTAAAAACAACCAAGTTAGGGAACAAAAAGGAAAATGCAGCTTCAGGTGTCACAAAGGCTGGGAATTGACTCATAACTAGGGGGACTCTGGTTGATGGATGAGGTGGGGCAAATTATTAATAGTCTGCTGATTTTCTCCTTCAATATTTTTGGGAGACATTTTTTATTTTGTCATGGGTGTCATGCTATGATCTATTGAAGGTTCAGAAATAAAGTCTGTGCTCTTGGAATAATTACTTGCTTATTTAAGACTTGTGAAAGATACAATGTCAGAAAAATAGGCACAGTGTGACATAAATGAGCAGGGTTTCCTTGATGCAAACATCAGGCTGTAAAATATAAGATAGCAGCAAGCTAGGGGCTCATGTGACTAATCTTAATTGGCATTGAAAACGTATGTATTAATTCAATTACCAATATAGGGTCAATAGCACTGAGATAAAGCATTTAAGAAACACTCTGAGTTTGCTCCAATAAATCGACCAATTTGCTCTCATAAAATCATTTTCAATCATATAATAAATATACAATTGATAGGAACACATATCAGAGAAGTGGCTTACACGGTAAATTGGGCATGGATTGTGGACAGATCTTGTCTGTGAACTGTCTCTCTAGTTCTCTAGATCTCTGCTGATCTCAGTTTACATTGATCCGATACCTGTCATAAGAGTTAAGGTTGATCATAATTCAGGTAATGTAATATGTGTAAGAATAGAATAAGTGTCAATTACAAAGGCCAAAGAGCATATTATTTTATTTTAGTTGAAGTATCAGTACATTCAAGTCACAGAAAATGGTCATCCTATCATCCAGTTCAGTACTGTTCCAATACAATAATATACTGTATTTGTGTCTGAGGGGGTAAAACCTGCATACATACTTTAAGTTTAGTGCAGAACCCAGACCTTTTAATTCATTGTTTTATATATGTGCACAATGCAAACAAAACATAATTGTAATATAAATTAATATTTAATCATTTCTGAGTGTGATTATGTCTTAATGTGTAAAAAGGTTTGGGATATATAATGTCTCCTTAAATTTGACTGGTTATATAAGTGCTAAATATTTAGCAAAAGATCTATGGCATATTTTCCTATTAATTTAAGGTGTACAGGGTGTAACGTAATGATGTTTGTGCTGCTCATTCTGTATTCATTATGGTATTGCAATTTATAATGATGTCTGACTGATCATATGAACAAAGCGTATTAAATAATAAGGGTTAATTAAGACTTTATATATATATATATATATATATATATATACATATGTATATAATTTTTTTTAAATAGTTTGAGGAGCATCTTTTTCATGGGGGTATTTTTCTGTTCTTTGGTATTTTCAAACTGCTTACTGACAGGAAAATGGAAAACAAGCAAAAAATGTATGTCTTAAAAGCAAAGTTAGCATTATGTTATGTACACCCGACCATCACACCTATATGATGGGCATTAATAATAATAATTTGTGCACAGGGGCACAGTCATGCTGGAACAGGAAAGGCCCTTCCCCAAACTGTTGCCACAAAGTAGGAAGCATATAATTGTCTAAAATGTCTTTGTACGATGTGGCATTAACAGTACCCTTCACTGGAACTAAGGGGCCTAGCCCAAACCCTGTAAAACATCCCCAGACCATTATCCCTCCTCCACCAAACTTTACTCTTGGCACTATGCATTCCGGTAGATAGCGTTCTCCTGGCATCAGCCAAACCCAGGCTCATCCATCAGACTGCCAGATAGTGAAGCATGACTCATCACTCCAGAGAACACGTTTCCACTGCTCCAGAGTCCAGTGGCGGCGTGCTTTACACCACTCCAGCCGATGCTTGGCATTGCACATAGTGATCTTAGGCTTGTGTGCAGCTGCTCAGCCATGGAAACCCATTTCATGAAGCTCTCGACGGACAGTTCTTTTGTTGATGTTGTTTCCAGAGGCAGTTTGGAACTCTGTAGTGATTGATGCATCAGAGGATAAATGATTTTTACGCGCTATGTGCTTCAGCACTCGGCGGCCCCGCTCTGTGAGTTTGCATGGTCTACAGCTTCGTGGCTGAGCTGTTGTTGCTCCTAGAGGCTTCCATTTCCCAATAATAGCACTGGAGCAGATCTAGCAGGGCAGAAATTTCCCAAACTGACTTGTGGTAAAAGTGGCATCCTATGACTGCCACATTTAAAGTCACTGAGCTCTTCAGTACGACCCATTCTACTGCCAATGTTTTTCTGTGGAGATTGCATGGCTATGTGCTTGAATTTATACACCTTTTAGCAATGAAACACCTGAACTCAATAATTAGGAGGGGTGTCCACATACTTTTGGCCCTATACTGTATTTCATTTTGCATGTAGATGATGTGATCTTTGATACACTGAATATTTACTGACTTGGATGTTGTCTGTTTTTTTTGTCATTAACTTAAATCTGTTGTACTACTTTTTATTTAACTTTATATTGTAATGCAGTCATTTTTGAAATCTACTTATTTATTGAATTTACTAAAGTATAGAATTATAAGGCTAAGTTAAAATTTACTCTGCGTTTTGTTTCTGTTTTAGCACTAAAAAAAAGAAGAAGAGAAAATTAGCTTTTATTTAGACTGAAGGGCTGCTGTAGGCTTTTTGTCATTGTGTCCCAACAGGAACAGCTGTATATGTAATTCTTGCTGCAGTATAAACTGGTACACTTAGGTAAATTATAAATCACTCATGATTCTTGGTATGGATTTCTGCACAGTGAAGTCATCACGGTCATCACTGAACTCAGAAAATACTTTTTTCATATAACAGTTTAGTCAGTTTTAGCCTTAATCTGGTAAATGTTAACTGAAGTGAGCTTGTGCATGTGAAATAACAGAAACTGGTGTTGCATGTACACGACTGTCATTCATTTATAACTGCATCAAAAACAGTGTGGAGAACTTTTGATACGAAGGACATTTGTTTCTGTAATAGACATTACTTTATTAATATAAATGTATTCAATACTTGTAGTTTTGCTTTTTAATATGGCTTTTGTACTTTGGAAAAATGGAGAAAAAAAAGTACCATTCTCACATGCGTGTACACTGGGTCATCTTTTCGATGCCGTTTTGAGAAAACTGACATCCACATTTGAGTTTTTCTTGGCATAAATTAAAAGCTGACACTGCCTTTTATACCTTCTTTTAACATTTTATAGCTTTTGGAGCTAAAACACTCCACATTTTTTTAGTTAATAGTTTAGTTTTTGTAATAAATAAATAAATGTATGATGAGCGGACCAAAAGTGTAAAATCAATTTTTTTCTCTTTTCCTGAAACTTTTTAGCCTCTCTCTTTTTTCCCCTATATACCTCTCGTTCTTTTTATCCCTCTCTTTTCCCACAGTCACAAGCACAATCAATCAATAAACCCAATGCTGGAAATCCACTCATAGCCCATTAGCCCATAGCAACATTAGCCCAAGCAGCAAGGTCTCAAAAGGTTCCTCATTTTTCCACCGCAAAAGACCGGCAACATTTTTCCACCGTTTCTCGACCGGCAACATTGGTTTGATTCTGGCACCAAAATGAAAAGGATTCTTGGAGCTAGTATTTTTAGTCTATCACACCGAGACAGAAAAAACACACCTCCTTTGTACAACCATTTGGGTCAAAAAGCCACATTGAACTACAACACATTTGCGATTAAACTATTCCTGTAAAGTTTTGAAAAATGTCCTAGTTATTTCCTTTGAGGGGAGATTTCTCATACATTAATGAGTCTTTTTCATGTAGAACTACAGCTTTGAAGCTCAGGCCAGCTGTAACTGTCGTAAAAGTAGCAGGGATTCTCTTTTTTGGGATCACAGTAAATTCATGATTATCATTAACTATGTTCCGGTACAACAAGAAAACCATGAAACATAATACTTCACTTAACCCCTTTTAAAATGTTTTAGGGGTAGATTATGCCTGTCCTGCATTCCACAAATTTTTCTATAATTATTTGTGGAAAATCAGGACTGGAAATCACTCTGCAGGAAATATCTCTTGCTTCCGTTTACTCTCTCTTCCTGCCTGTCTGTAAACACCACTCCGTTAAGACCTTTTAAAGACAAATCCGTCTTTATCCAGAGTTTTAGTAGCTTGGATGGTTAACAAAGCTGTGTGTTAAAGGGAACACAAGTGTTTAGTAGGTGTGCTGAGTGGACAGTGGGCTTCAGTGGTCAAGTAAGAGGAGATGAGTTAGTGGATCATGTTTTCATGTCTCCATGGCAATTAAGTACCAGCAGTCACTGTGTAAGCATGTGTGTGAGTATGTCTGTGCTTACTGTGCCGCACTGTCATTCCAGACTTCACTTCAGATGGGGAAGAGGAGGAAGACGATGGCAATAGTGAATTTGCAGAGAGCACCGAAGAAGAGGAGCACTGCAAAGTAACAGCACAGGCTTTGGCCAATATGCAGGTAGAATGCACATTGCAAAACCGCATACACACAGATGTTCATTCTTCATGAGCTGATCATCAGTGCTTACTTTTGATAGTTGCTTTCTGTTCTATTTAAGTCTGTGTTGAACAGATCAGTACTTGTGGAGTGTTTTTGAAACCTGGCTAAGTGTAAATTTAAAATGTTTGTTTTCCGATCTGGAAACCGGTGTATATAAGTGCACAAACACAGAAGTGTGGATAGCCAATCAGATTGCAACCTTCGTGATACTGAAATTTGTGGCCAGCTAAGTGTACAAAAGGTATCAGACGCTCTGTGGGCCGTAGGCGGAGCATCTAGAGGTTGAGACAGGTGTGCACCCAACCATTATCCCCTCTTCTAACTTCGCAGGGTTGCGAGTGGCGTGGAGGACCCATGCTATCCCAGAACCCTGCAGCAGTGGAGGGCCAGGGGCTGGCTGAGGTGAAGCTGTTGGTGGAGCAGAAGCAGGCAGTGGAGCGGGAACTGTGGGAGTTAAAGGCCCAGCTGGAGAAGGCTGGCTTCACCTCTTTCTCTCAAATGAGGTATGTGCAGCCACGTCAATTTGAAACAAGGATTCTATTTTCTAGACATCAGCCAATTAGCTCAATGACATATGATGCAACTGAGACAAAACGATGAAACTGTCTTGATGTGATGTCCTATTGTAGGAAAGCATTGCTCAGCCTGTGTTCTGAGAATGAAGAGCTCAGAAACTCTCTGAGAACAAAAGAGGCAGAGGAAGATGCACGCAGAATCCCAGAGGAGGATAGAGTAAGAGCGAGAGTGAAGTGGCAGCATGGTGAGGGTTCTCCTATGCCCACAGAAAAACGCTGCACTGGTGCTCAGCCTCAACCCTGTGAAGGCAAGAAGAGATGCACCAGGGTGCATGCTCTAGACCCGGGGGCGCAGCTCTCCCACACCACACAGGTAGGGCTCACTTACAGGAGAGCATTACTAATCTTTTCAAACACATGCCGCAGAAACATTGACCCTCTGTTTTCCGTAGTGTTTCCAGCACGCTCTTTCTATTACAAATGTCGCATCTACATCTATTCTTTGGTCACTTGCAAAAGGACAAGGGTGTAGAAGGGAGTGGATTTTTCAACTGGAACAGACTTGTCCTTGGCAAAAAAAAAAGCACAATGTAGTTTAAGAAATTTCTTTGCATTTCTTGCACAGTTAGCTTTCTTCAAATTAATGTAAGCTTGCTATAAAGTTATCTTTGAAGTGTAGGTCTTTATGATTTGTCAATCTTCATCTTAACTGTAGTTGATGGTATAACGTTAGCGGCCGGTCAATTGCTAGTAAATTAAGAAGAAGGAGGAAAGAAGCTCGCCAGTTCTTTGGAGGAGACTTCGGTGCTCAGCAACAACACCAAAAACCAAAAAATGTTAGCCTTATAATCAGAAACATGACTGCATTGGTGATAAAATGGTTGATTACGATTTACTGGTGGAGATAGCGAAAGTAGTGTCGGAGCCATATGACTTCAGGAAGCTGTGTATCAATGTATACTAACATTCACAGTAGAGGCAGAGCGAGCACATATATGGAAAGTCTACCAACTCCCTCCTGCTCACTGTTTTGCCCTGGTGCCGGTCCGCGGCCCAGTGGTTGGGAACCACTGTAACAAAGTAATGAAACCACCCTTAAAGGGGTAAATGGCAAAGACAAGTCAACGAGGGTGGGATAAAAACAGTATTGGAGCACAGGGATAGTGTTTTCTGGTGTTTCCACCCAAAAGTTGGTGTAAAACGAGTATGTCTGTGTGTGTGTAGTTGGACCTAAAGCAGGTGCAGCAAGAGTGCCAAAAACTGCAGGAGAGACTCATGGCATCTAATCCCACCATGCAGACCCAGGCAGAGCGGCTCAGAGACTACAGAGAACTGCGTGGTAAGCACTTTTCACAACTGCCAGACTTTTTAGGTGCTACACTATATAAAACAGCACAATCTGAACTTAAGTAGCCATTCACAGTGATTACTTTTCCGTCATTTTGTATAGTGTGCACTATGGAGCACATGGTAAAGTGTTTACTCTATTCCCCAGCGGAGACATCAGTGCAGCAGGACAGTAAGCAGGTGCAGGTGGACCTGCAGGATCTGGGCTACGAGACGTGCGGCCGTAGTGAGAACGAGGCTGAAAGAGACGACACCAGCAGCCCAGGTTTCCTTTTCCTTACCTTGCTAATCTTGATTGACACGCACATTGAGGTGTTTATGTTAGATGGGGGCTGTCATGGCTGTGTGTTGCCACTAGGCACAAAAACCTAATTATTGAGTTGTTGATTAAAAAACTCTTCAAAAATGTTTTTAAAACACTTTTAAAAAGCTAAAAAGGGTATGTACTTTATAGAATACACAAATAAAATCTAAAATTATGACATATCTGTAAAATGAATAACATCAACTCCCTTTGGGCATTCTCTGGTATATGTAGAGATTATTTAAGTCCCTGACACCATCCCTGTACAGAATTTGACGATCTCGAGCTGTGCACGTCTCTCTCGTGCCGAGATGGTGCCTCCCAGTGGTGGTCTGGTCTGGGCGCGGTGGACCAAACGGGAGGTGATGTGGCGTCTTTGCAGCAGCAGGTGGAGGATCTGCAGGTGCAGCTCTCTCGCTCACAGGCTCTGGTGCTCAGCCTGCAAGCTCGCATTGAGGATGGCACTCCAAACTCCACACCCCGAAAGGTGAACCCGGCCGACCGGGAGCTGCAGGAGCTGGTGACCCGTGTGTCCTCTCTGGAAGAGCAGCTGAGGAAGGGCAAAGGTCACGCAGAGGAGGAGGCCAAGGGCACTACCTGGCCTGGGTGGGTAACATATGTTTACATAATGTGGGCTACGGGCTAATAGGTATATTTATGTATTATCAGTGCTGGGCACGTTTATTAAAAGTTCAAAGACTTTTTCATCACTTTTATACATGCACAGTATATTTGGTAGGCACTAAAAGTCTGTGTTTACTACCAAGAACTAATTTATTTTCATTAGTTTTAAAAAAAGAAACTTATACAGTTTTTTGTACATTATGAACAAGCAGAATATTCAGATATATTTCAATTTCATATGAGGATATCTCAAACAGCTTAAACAACTGATTTTTATTCACTTGGTTTTCATTGATAAAGGATTTTATTACCGGTCACAAGTTTCTGCTGAGAAAAAGAATCCATTGGATCGGCATAGCAATGGTGGCAACTGCATAGCAACATAAACACTAGTAGACTAGCGTTAGTGTTAATGTTAAATTAACTATTTAAATGTATTCCATTTATATGTGTCAAATAAATTGAAGTTAATATTTAAATCTTCCCTCTTAGGCCATTTGTAGTAGCAGTTTTATGGCACAAGATGTCACCACTTAGTTATCAATGTAATGTCAGCACTAGTAATCTCCAGCAACAGTAGCCAGTTTCGTGTTGCAGTGTTAAACTGAACATTTCCTTTTATGCTAAAGTGAGACATAGTGAGTAGACATGTTTTCTGTAATCTTGATTTTGTAATGTTGAACAGGCTACGTTGAGTAATGACAACTGTCGCTGGAATGACACGAGAGACGTGAAACAGTAGCAAGACCCAGCTGTCCATTATATGTTATTCAGAAATAACAGACCTCTCAACGCTTTAACTGACCAATCACAATAGTGTATTCCAAAGAGCTGTGTAATAATTATATATACAATGTACACTAGCATTCAAAAGTTTGGAATCGCTGCTCAAAAGTTTGGAATCAGTGTTTCAGATCCATCTATAAAATGATTGTAATATGATTCTAGTGTTTATGCACTTTAGGTTTCAAATCATTTGTAGA
>JAOUQW010000032.1:2503005-2513974 GCA_028565825.1 Olivaichthys viedmensis
TTTTATACACCTGTTAGCAATGGGTGTGGCTGAAACACCTGAACTCAATAATTAGGAGGGGTGTCCACATACTTTTGACCATATAGTGTATATGGATGGAAATCACTATGCTAAATTGTCACATGTTCACCCTCTGACATATACACCTATGACACAGAGTAGAAATTTCTTCTAAGTACAGAGTACATAGTAAATTATTTCCCCATAGGGATTGTTATTTTTTACATGTGTACATAATACACTTCCTATTGCAAAAATTGTCCCATGTTCTGCAGTTCATCAGATACAATGTCTAAGGCTCCAGTACAGTAAAGTATATAAAAAATAACTTAATGCAATTGAAATACAGTTAACTTACTGTAATTAAATGAAGAAAAGGTTTTCTTGTTTATTTTTCTGTGTTTCAATTATTCCCTTTTAACATTACATAAGATATGCTGTGCAAGTACCATGGCATTTATCAATAATGTGCATAATACCAAAGTCCTTATAGTACTGTTTCTGATAATACACAGTAACTAAAAGCAATGATTTCAAGTATAAAATGGTTAAGATCAAGGTCATTCAATATTTTTGATTTGTTTGCTGGATTTTCACATCTTTCAATCCACATACACTGTCACCTTTTGTGCGCCTTTGTTCTCTTCATCTGAGTTTGCAGTGTGATACATCCAGTTTTTTTCTCTCCATGAAATCGCTTACATTTTTCTGACTTCTAAACCTCTTCCAGAGAACCTGCCTAAACATCAATGAATGACTTAGTTATCTGTCTGGTCAAGCCATCTTCAGATTATCATTTTCCATAATCATTATATTTCATTGTTTTACCTGGTTCTACTCATCTTTAACAACATCTTCAGAAATATCTAATAGCTAGACTTGAGTCTCTTTCTTTTCCACACACATTTGTGGAATGCCTCCTCTTTATTGTTATCCACTGAAGTTACAGTGACAGAATCTTAATCTTCTTCCTTGTTTTCAACACTGCCATCCTTGTTGTGCACTTCGGTTTCTGAATCTTCACCATCAGCATCTGCTCCATCCTCAGAGCCTGTGTACACTTTTACTGCAGAATCAAATGATGCTATTGTTCTTTCATCAGTTTGGTCATCGTCCTGTCTTAACCTTATTGGAGGCTGCATACCAGGAATTTTTATCTCTTGAGCTCTTTCATCTGTTTTCATATCTGGCTCAGTCTCATCCTCAGCTTCATCTCCTCCTTCAGCTGACACTCCAATGTTTACCAAATGGCCATTTATATTACCTCTGTCATTTTCAAATGTCTCAGAGTTCTTTGTGTCTTGATTTTCACTCATCAGCTCTGAGTTTTGTTTTGCTTTAGAGTTGTCTGTATTGATGATATTAGAACTAGCCACAGGACTAGCCTGTGCTTTCACTGCTTCAGCAGTGCTACTTTCATCTGTTTCTCCATTCCCTTCCCCAGCTGTCTCTCCATTTTCTAAACTTTCACTATCAACTGTTTCTCTATCCTCTTCTATTTCCCCTTTAGTTATTTCTCTATTTTGTGCTGTTTCATGATCAGAAATCTCTTCATCTTCTGCTTTTCCCTCATCAGCTGTATCTCGATGTTCTGTTGTTCCATCATAAGCTGTTTCTCCATCTTCTGTTGTTTTAGCATCAACTGTCTCTCCACTTTCTTCCCTTTCAGTTCCAGCTGTCTCTTCATCTCCAGTTGCTTCGTCATGACCTATCTCTCCATCTGCTCTTCCATCGTCTTCTTGTTCTCCATCCTCTGCTGTTTCAGCTTCAGGTGTCTCCTCAACCTCTTCCATATCAGACCCAGCAGGTTTTTCATCTTCTGCTGTTCCATCATCAGTTGTGTCTTCATTTGGTGTTTCTACACCTTCTGCTGTTTCATCATCAGCTGCCTCTTCATTTTCTGCTGTTCCATCATCAGCTGTGTCTACATTTGGTGTTTCTACACCTTCTGCTGTTTCTTCATCAGCTGCCTCTTCATTTTCTGCTGTTCCATCATCAGCTGTGTCTTCATTTGGTGTTTCTCCACCTTTTGATGTTTCATCATCAGTTGCCTCTTCATCTTCTACTGTTCCATCATCAGCTGTGTCTTCATTTGGTGTTTCTACACCTTCTGCTGCTTCAGGTTTAGCCCTCTCTGGATCTTCAGCTCTTTCATCATCATCATTTACATTATCGTCTGCTTCAACTGTCTCTTCATCCTCTTCATCCTCTGCCACCCTGGCTCCAGCAGCCTCTCTATCATCTGTTTCTTCATAGTCTGTGGTCTTGGCATTAGTTGTCTCTCCACCTTCTGCTATTTCATTACTAGCCATCTCCCCATTTTCTTCTGTTTCATCAGCTGTATCTCTATCTTCTCCTATTTCAGCTATATCTGTCTTTGTATGTTCTGCTCCTTCATCTTCAGTAATTCCATCATCAGATGTCTCTCCATCTTCAGCTATTTTAGCTTTAGGTGTTTCCCCCCATTTTGTTGTTTTATAATCAGTTGTATCCTCATCTTCTGCTGTTTCAGCCTTACCTGTTTCTGTATCATCTTCTGTTTCATCTTGAACTGTTTCTCCATCTTCTGTCATTTCATCATCACCTGTCTCTCCATTTTCTGCTTTACCCTTTCCTGCATCTACTGCCTTTTCATCATCATCCATTCCATGATGTTCTGCTCCTTCAGCTTCACCTGTCTTTCCAGTCTCTGCCACATTGGCTCCAACAGCCTCTCCATATTTTGTTGTTTCATTATAATCTGTTTCTCTATCTTCTGCTGTCTTGACTTTAGTTATTTCTGTCCTATCTGCTGTTTCATCACCAAATTTCTCTTCATTTTCTGCCATTTTATCATCAGCTGGTTCTTTATCTTCTGCTGTTTCCTCGTCAGCTGTTTCTTCATCTTCTGCTGTTTCAGCTTTGGTTGTCTTTCTATCAGCAGCCAATTCATCATTGTCTATCTCTTCTTCTTTTTCTGCTTCATCTTCCATTAGATTAGCCTCATCTTCAGACTCATCATCAGCTAAATCTCTATCTTCTACAGGTTCACTAATCTGTTCCTCATCAACTAAGTCATCTTCACCAGTTTCCTTGCCTGTTCTCTTCATAGCTAGATCTTCAGCTGACATGTCTGTTTCTCCATTATCTGTGGTTTCACTTTTCTCTGCCTCTGCAGCATCCTCTTCTTCCTCTATTTCATCTTCCAGAGACTTTATTCCATTTGAAGATTTACATTCATCTTCCTCTTCATCCTCTACTATTTCAGACTTAATTTTTTCCTCTACTATTGCAGTTTCAGCTGTTTCCCCCTCAGCTGATTCTGCTTCCGCTGATAAATCAGATTCCGCTGTCTTTTTCTTCTCTAAAGTTTCAGTTTCAGCACCCTCATGCTCCTCTTTTTCATCCTCAGGTATTTCCCCTTCCTTTGCAGATTCAGATTCAGAAATTTCTTCTTCAGCAATCTCAGTGTCTTCTCTTGCTCTTTCATCCATTGATTCATTCCTGTCTAATGTTTTATCTTCAGCTGTCTCATCTGCTATTTCAGTATCTGGTGTTTCAGCCCTGTTTGCTTGTGTTGATCCTCCTTGAGCTACTTCCTGTTCCCCAACTATACCAGTCTCAATTGTCTCATTTCTTTCTGCAGGTTCAGCTTCTGCTGCCTGCTCCTCTTCAAGAGTTTTACCTTCCCCAAACCCTTTTCCTCTATCTAGTTCATCACCAACTTTCTTCTCATCCTTTATTATTTTAGACTCAGCAGCTCCCACTGTTTCCTCATCTGCTGGTCCACTCTCAGCATTTTCCTCTTCTGCAATTGTATTTGCAATGGCTATCTTCAGATTTTCAGTTCCAACTGTAGAACTTTCTTCTTCAAGAGCTCTATAGGTTTTATTCCCCTCTTTCTTTGGCTGATCATTCTTTAGTTGTTCAACCTGATCTGGTTGTGCATCAGAAGCATCCTTCTCAAGAGCACTACGCTCATTTTGTTCTTGTTCTTGTTCTTGTTCGGATTTGGCTTGAAGCTCTCGATTTGCTTTATCTAGCTCCTGCTCATTCTCCTTCTTGAAACTCCCAAGCAAAACATTTTCAGTTTCTTTGATATTTTCTTTGATATTTGAGGGAGCTTCTCTTCTCAGATGGAGAATTTTTCTCAAATCAAAGTCCATGATCACTGGAGCAGAATTTAAGACCTGCATTGATAACACAGGCCTTGATGCCATTTTCTTTTTTATGCATGTGTCACATGGGCAGTATGCATCATCACTGCGTTGATCACTAACATCAGTCCCTGTTGCTGTGTAGTCATCATCAGTTTTTGCTCCTGGATCTACGGACTGGTTGAGCATTACTTTTAGACGCCTGCGTCTTTGTTCTGTTTGAATAGTTGATTCACGTGACATGGTTTCTTTTGGTGGTCTAGGTCTTCCTGCACAACCCTGAATTTTTCTGATTTCATTGTTTATGCTTGATTGTATCCTTTTATGGACTTCGTCTCTTAATTCACATATCATGACATCCAGCTGCTCATTGTCATTTAAATTCCAGCGTACCTTGAACTCAGCCATTGCAGTGACATAATGTGTCATGAACTGCTTTTCTATTTTATTTAGCAGATTTAGCACCCAAACAGGATCAGGATCTTGAGAAACATTTTTCGATGACCGAGTTATCTGCTCTGGTGGGGTTCCAGTACTTGTGTCTTCTTGATGGTCAATTAGCTTTTGTTTAGCATTACTGTCATTTCCAGAGCTGTTGTTTGATATAGAAGGTGTGTCAGGTAGTTCTCTTGGACTATCATTGTTCCTAATTGTAACATCTGAGACAGCTGAAAGAATGTTTCTGTCTTCCATATTCTCTTCTACAATACTCTCAGCCTCATTCTCTGGTGTCCACCGGACCCGACTTGCAATATCAGGTGTTGCTGGATCAGATTTTGTTTCTACCTCTTTAAAAGCCTTCTCTCTCTCTGTTTTACCAATCTCATGTACCTTTGACAGTGTCTCAGGGCCTTCACCCTCTGTATTGGTTTGGGATTTCTGAGCATGGGTGCTCTTATTAACACTGTTCTTCTGTTCTGAGTCAGGGGAGCTACTGCTAATATCTACCCCTGAGGATGACTTGGCTTTGAATTTATCATCTGTAGACTGCTCATCGTTAGATTTACTTTTCTGTGTGACTGTCACACTGTCAGATGAGTCACAAAGCCAAAGGGACTGAAGCATGTTCATGAGGTCATTGTATTTTTCAGCTTTGCTATTTACATCATTGGGATCAAAATCTAGCAACTGAAGGTTTACAAGACAGTCTAAGAATCCTTTTGCTGAGGTGCTAAGTTTTCTTCCATATACAGGAGATACCTCTGGTAAACTGTTGCATCTGTCAAGTTTGGGACTCAGTAAAATTCTCATAACCTGGACAGAAGAAGGAACACTTTTTGGGACATCAGGAAGAGTGCAGGGTTGGATGTTTCCTTCGACTGTAAGGTCCTTGGCAGTTATTTCCTTCACATCACCTACTTTGCTCTCATTATTATCAATTTCTTCAACTCCCAGTTGAGCTTCCTGGTCATTTTGTGGTTCAAGCACAGCTGCATCAACATCTACCTCACTTCCATTCCCTTTTTGTGTCACCTTTCCTGACATCTTCAGTAGTTCTACTTCCTCAAAGTTTTCATAGAATTCATCCACAACATCATATAAAGCACTGTCCAATGGAATTTTCTTTAACCATTCATTCACTACTTCAGTTGGAGAAGTGCTTGGTAAGATAGATGGGATTAACTCAAAGGGCTCATTATCTACCTTCTGCGGAAAGGAGCTACTGGTGTTTCTGCAACTGGATTTACTGTTTTTTTCACTTTTGTTATCATTGACATTCCTACTATAATCTGTAGCATCCAGGGAACCATTACAGTTCGTACCACATAAATTTAAATCTCCTGTTGTACTCAATTTGTTGGCTTTTTCTTTTGAAGGTTCCAAGGGTGAGACAGACTGAAATGTCACAATATAATTAGAGCCACCAAGGAAAATAACAGGATCTTTCGATTTGTTTAAGGATTTTGATAGGCTGGGAATAAATTGATTCTCCAAGGTCAGGGACAGGTTTGCTGAATGAGGCCTTGAGGTCTCTACCTCATCTTCTTTACTGTATTTGTCACTTGAATTATTGCTTTTTGACCGTACAGCTACATTGTTACTTTTAGCATGATTCTTTTGGCCTTTTACTTTCAAATGGATTGATGTATTGGACATATTACTTTTTGGTCTGTCAATCACTGCTGAAGAGTTACTCTTTTTAGTTAAATCTGAACGGGCAGAGCTGTTGCTCAAACTGACACTGGGAGGTTTAGAGCTCTTTGTTGCAGATTTATTGTTTGCCATCTCATCGTCATTTAGTGTTATTGGCTGGGAAGAGTTCCTGTGAGTACATTCAGACTTCTTGGATTTGTCTGAGACATTTGTCCCTGCTGTCAATGAACTTTTAGGTCTGTCATCTGGTGTTTGCATGGACTGCTGATTTTCGATTTCTATAATTTTTGATGAACCCTTGCAGCAAACATCTGTTTTTGATTTTAAATGTGGAATAGAGTTTGTTGAGGCCAAAGACACACTATTTTCCTCTTCAACATTATCAAAATCATATTCCTCTACAATCCCAATGGATACTGAAGCACTTGCTGGAGTTAAAACTCTATCAGAAGTGGTGTGAACTGAACTGGTATTAGACTTTTTAGACAACGCACTGGAAGCCCTCTCCTCATTGTCAGCATTATTTTTTGAGTTTTCTGTCACTGGGTTTGGTGGTGTCTTTAAGACACTGCAGACACATTTAACTGAACTTGATCTGTCCCTTTCCTCTCTCTCTTTCCCCACATCAACTGTATTTTCAGTATTTTGCAGTTTCTTAGTTTTTACAGATCCATTTAACTTAGCAGACAGGGCACAAGTAGACCTTTCATTTAGACCTACAATTTCAGTAGTCTGTCCACCAGCCAAAGCTGAAATCTTTGACTTCAGTGATCTAGAGGATACATTGGATTTGGCAGACATGGAACTTAGTGCTCTTTCCTCTATCTTCATATCCCCAGTTTCCTCAGATTTAACAGTGTCAACATTTGTAGAATTATTTGATTTAATAGAAATGTTTGATTTTTCATGTTTGGCAAAAGTACTAGATTTAAGAGAACTGGTGCTAAGAGGACTTTTCCCCATTGATTCCTTGCCCTGCACTACTTGGTCAGATACTGCAATTGGAGATCTTTCCACCATTTCCTCCTCTTTTGCTTCTTTGGGTTCTTTAAAACTCATATCTGAAACTGTGTTTTTCTTAGATCTTTTAGATGTATTTGATTTTCCAGACATGCCACTTTGAGTTCTCTCTGTACCTTGATCTTTAACTTCTGCAGGAGGTACAATTGCTAAAGATTTTGACTTTTTAGATCTTGCTGACATATTTGAGTTGGGTGAAGCTCCAGTTGAAGCCCTTTCATGCTTTTCTTCATCTTCATTCTTAAGATCGTCCACCTCTGAGATTTTAGATTTTCTAGAAACATTAGATTTTACTGACATAGAAGTTGGTGCTCTCTCCTGGGTTTGTTCATCTGATGCTATCTCTAAATTTGTGGACTTATTGGATATTGAAGACAAATGAGATTTAGCAGACATAGCACTTGCAGTCCTGCCCTCTTTTGTTTCCTCATATGTGCTTTCAGTTTCCTTAAGTAAGTCATTTTCACATGCGGCATCAGAAATTACTGACTTCTTAGATTTCACTGATGTCCTGGACATAATGCTTGCTGGTCTCTCTTCTGGTTGATCACTTTCCCATGCTGGTAAATCAACTGCTGCTTCTGAAATGTTGCTTTTTTTCGATTTTTTTGAAACAGTAGATTTGGCAGACATTGGACTTAGAGCTCTTTCCTCTTTTTTCCCCATTTCTGTTTTTGTATCTGTAGCTTCTGAAACTGCTAACCTCTTAGAGGTGTTTGATTTGACCGATGTTGCACTTGCAGCTATGTCTGCTGTCTGATTTTTGGACTCTGAAAGTTTCCCAGTGGCAAGTATTGCAACTTCTGGACTTTTTGAGCTTACAGAAACATTGGACATATCCCTTTGTGCTCTTTTTTCTTTGTCTTTATCAACATTTTCAGCTTCTTCCAAGGCATGCACTGATACTTTTGATTCTTTAGACTTTACAGATACATCAGATTTTGCAGACTTATAAGATTTTGTTGACATAGCACTTATTGTTCTCTCTGTACTCTCTTCACTACCTCCATAGTGTTTTACAGAAGAATTCAATTTTGCAGGCATGCTAATGTTTCTCTGTTCAACACAAAGAGTTTCATCAGTTTTAATAATTAAAATGTTAGAATGTGTAGATCTTGCTGAAAAGTTTGATTTAGCTGACATTGGACTTTCTGCTCGCTCCTCTGTTTGGCCATCCATGCCTTCAGGTTCATTACATGCCAATTCTGAGAGTTTAGACTTCATTGATCTTTCAGATACATTAGATTTAGATGACATAGCACTTAGAGACTCTAGACCTTCAAATTCATTATTTATGTTTTCTGAAATGTTAAATTTCTTAGTCCTTTCAGAAGTGGTAGATTTAATTGACAGTGCACTGGGGGTTCGGTCTGCTGTTTCACTCTCTGGCCCTGTGGGTTTGTCACTGGTCAAAACTGACAGTTTTGACTTTTTCGACTTTGAAAAAGCATGAGATATAGAGGTCTTTGCACCTTTAGATTGTTCTGCAGCTCGTTCCACAGAGATATCAGAAGCACATTCTGTCATTCTTGACTCCTCTGGTTTGTCTTCAAAATCAGCAGACTTCTCCACTGCGGCCTTGGAAGTTTTAGATTTCTTAGATATTTCAGAATCACTGGGTTTAGGAGACATAACAATTGTTATGTCTCTGTTTTGCAGTTGCTCTCTGTTTTTAACTGAACTTTTATCCTTTTCAACTGCCAGTTTGTTTTTTGTTGATCTTACAGAAGCTGCAGATTTAGAAGACATAACACTTGAGACTCTTTTTTCTGTCTCCTCCTCCACAATGTCTGCTTCTTTATGGGCCACTTCTAAAACTTTTGATTTATTTGACCTTGCAGAGGCATTAGACTTGCTAGAACTTGCACTAGGTGCTCGTTCCTCTATTGCCTCCTGTACTACACTATTATCTTGTGGGATGGCCTCTGAAATATTTGATGTTTTAGATCTTACAGAAACATTAGATTTAGCAGACATAGAACTTGGTACTCGCGCCTCTAAATCTTTGTTACCTGTGTCAGCTGGTGTGCCCTCTGATATTTTTGATTTACTTGATTTGGCTGATATATTAGTCTTGTTTGACATAGCACTTGTTACTGTGTCTGTTGACTCAACTTTTACAAGTTGTACAGCAGTGGCTTCCGAGATACTAGATTTGACAGACATGGTGCTAAGAGATCTGTCTTCTATTTGGTCCTCCCCTTCTCTTAACTCAGAGGCCTCCAGCTCTGATATTTCTGATGATCTAGATCTAGATACCATTGACAATGCACTAGGAACTTTCTCCTCTGTCTGGTCTTCTGTCAAAACATACTCATTAGCTGGCGATTCTGAAACTCTTGACTTTTTTGAAATTGTAGAAGCATTAGAATTCACAGACATTTCACTTTCCTCTATTTGTACATGGGCTCTTTCCTCTAGTTCAGCTTCCTTTGTTTCTTTAGATTCCACCTCTGACAACCTGGACTGCCTTGATCTTGCTGAGATGTTTGATTTAGATGACATTGCACTTGCTACTCTCTCTTCATGATTGACATCAGCTTCAATATTATCTTCTTCTGATGCATTTCCTGCAATTGCATCTTTAACATTCACATTTGTTGCCGTGGCACTTGATCTTTCTTTTTCATTTGTTTGAGAAGCTTCTGCAGTATCATCTGCAATATCATCATCTGTTTTTGACAAATCTGACACTGATTTTAGAGCTCTCACATCCGTTACTGTATCTTGGATATTATTTTCATCCAAGACATCTTCTTCTGGTTGATTGCTTGCCTCCAATATCTCTTCAGATGTCTCTTCAGTTTCTACAGCCACAGTGAAAGAATATGGGCTTGACGCAACATCTCTGGTTTGTTTGTTATCCTCTTCATTATTACTCTGGGATGCTCTGGAATCACTTGGAGAGATGTCAGTTTCCTCCTTATATTCATCCTCTTTTAGTGATGTCAACACTTCTGAGGAATTGGTTTCAACAGATAAAGGCCTCTCATCTTCCACTGAAACCTGGGTAATTTGGACATTCACCTGATCTTTCTCTAAATCTTTAGAGGGAACAGTTCTTTTCTCCTCCCTAAAGAATGCATGAGGGCTTTCATTTTTTCCATATTTCTCATCAGTATAGCCCCCTTTCTTTGTTTTTGCAGACACTGAACATACCTCACTACGACTACAGCAACGACTAATGGTACAGTATTCAACTGTGGTGTCACCCTCCTCCCCAACAGTCTGCTGAATGCGGGTTGCCTTTTCTACTACCTGCTCAATGTATTCCTCGCTCGACGTAGTATGCACACTGTCAACAGATGCCTTTTTGCATTTTATTTTTTGTGAGGGTGCACTTGAGCTGGAGGATCTAATGTGTCTTACAGTTTCTTGTTCACTAAGGGCAGGATTTTTCCAAATGTCATACTCCTGGCAGTGAGTGCAACAGTGTTGACAGTGAGGCTCCTCCAAATGCTTCTGGTAAAGTTTGGTAATGTAAACGTCATCAGCTTCACCAGCAGAGAGGGACTCTGCCTCTGAGAAACTCTCACCATGGCCACATTTTGGGTGGTAGACATTGTCATGTCCCATAAAGGACACATTAAAAGTGCCTGATGATTTCTTAATCTCTGTAGAACAGTGTAATGTCTCGTCGTTTAGCAGTCGAAACCGCACTTTCATCTCCATTGACAAGCTACCATCTTTATTGATAAGTACCCGCTTCTTGATGTCAT
>JAOUQW010000032.1:2519975-2533896 GCA_028565825.1 Olivaichthys viedmensis
TTCAGCACATTCTGTATCTGTGATGAAGTTGCTGTTCTCTCTCTCAGTGAACAAAGCTTTATGTATTGTTCTTCTGAAGGTGTGGTCACTTTTGGTCTGCCTGATCGTGCTTTGGCTACAACTGATCCAGATTCTTAGCAAAGTGTTTTAGAGTGCCATATAGTGGCAATGAAAAAAATCCCAGATTTTTCAATATGGTCTCAGACTTTTGGAGCCCACTCTATATCTTAGTATATTTTTATATATATGTACTGTACCTTTTTACACCTATCTTTCCATATATATACAGACATGTAAAAATAAATATCTGATACCACATAAGTACCTAATTCCTGACAAAGGTCTGACCTACAAATAGGTTGTCTTATGTTCAGATCGAAAATGAACAATAAATGTTTTAGGAGGAATTTTAAGTTCATGGAATATTATTCTTTAACAAGACCAACGGTAAATCCTAATATCTGCTTTGCTTTTGCCCTAATATCTGAGATCCCTCAAAATATGAACATATGATCAAATGTAAGTTGTGATTATAAAGTGGAAACACAAAAATGTGCAAGTAAATTGTAAAGGCTGGGTGTAATTTGCCATCTACACCATGTCCTGCCAGAACTATGAAAATTAAAAGAATGTAAATGTCAGTCAAATTTGTACAAATAGTTATAATACAAATAGTAAATTCTTAGCTGTACTATGCACTGCCATTCTTATCAGTAGCAAATGTAATGACTTTTCTCTCCGAAGATGTACTGCAGAATCATTCCAACCTTAACAAGTGTGTTTTCCAAAGTGTATTAAAAATGTCACAAAAATGTCCATAAATGAAAAAATAAATAGAGAGAAATAAATTATGGCGATTATTCTGCAAGGTCTTCAAAAGGACTATATAACATCTCTAAATCTGTGAAGTACAAGTTCACAAATTTTAAATATGAACAAAATGATTCATAATAAAGTACTCACCGTCTCAAGAACCATGGTGTTTCAGTTGGTAAAGAAATTTGAAAAACCATCCATAGCTGGAATGACTGCCTTAAAATGATTCCGCATTCAGTGAGTTAGGAATAAGCAAGAGCTGCAGCAAACTCCCAGTTCAAAAGCACTCCTTCATCTGAGGGCCACCCTGCTAATCGGGGCCTCGGGAGGCTAAGGATAGAACAAAAAGCCTCGCTAATCACCCTGATTGTATTAAAATCTGCTGAGGCTTTGAACACATGACAAGACCTACACCATTTCGTAAAGAGGAGACATATTTAGTGCAGATCCCGACAAACTTAGTACTGCTTGTCCAGAGAATTAATGAGACCAGAAGACAAAGCATTAGAGATTGACATTACATAACACTGTGCTTAACTCTTGTGATGAAAACTATGAACCTTCCATTTAAGTATTTCTACAATGGTAAATGAAATGGAAAATATTTTTTTGGGTAACAAAATTGTCTGCTGTTATTTTCTTGAAAAAGATAACTATGAGATTGAAGCCTCAAATGTTAGCTTTAATTTAAGGGTATTTACATCTACATGGGTGAACCATATAGAAATTCCAGCCCTTTTTAGAACATAGTCCACAGCGTTAGTCACTTTATTACATGGGGCCAATTACAAAAACCTCCTGTGTTCTTATTATCTTACAGTATTGTATTCCACAAATAATAGTCATCTCTCATTAGTTTGAGAATATCAGCCATTATGCTGGGTCGTCAGATATAACTGTACTAAACTCAGTAGCGTAAGCTGCGACTTAATCAGGCAGACCTTGCTTCTCTTGTTTGTTTTCAGAATCTGAACATATACAGTAGCACTAGCTACACTAGCATTTTGCTTGGTGGAGGGGGTTCTTGGGCTGGAGGATCTGCATTGTTCGAAGTTGGAACCAGCTGCGAAACTCAGGGAAGGTGATATACTCAGGGAAGGTGACATGCTCTCTGGTGATGCTTCAGCCCTACCAGATATTGTACCTGAATCACATGAGCCTTTTTTAAAGCAAGATGGAAGATTTGAGCAAAATAGCCATTCTTGTTATTTCTTGCATGGAGCTTGCATGGAACGCCAACTTGGCTAATGGCGTTTCATTTTGTTTTGACATTAGCTAATTTATAAACTGATACCGATGCTTGCACACACAGGCTAACTGTGTTTTTTGAAGGATGCAGAACGTTGAGCAACTTTGCGTGATGGGGAAGTGATGGGTTTTTCCTAAGGAGGACGTTGAATACATAGGGGCATTATTCTCACTATACCGGAAAAAATGTATTTAAAAGTATAGGCCGTATGTCAATGTTGGTGCAGCATCATTAAACAACAAAGCAATTGTTTGGTTTGCTTGCCCCCCTAGCTTTGCATATGTTCATAAGTAACAAAGCCTAAGTAATTGGTACACATGAAAATGTGAATAAATCAACTAAAGACAAGCCCAGATAAATGTATCAAAGTCATCTTTCAGGTACATTGTTATGAAGCAAGAACCCACATATGGCAGTGATAGCAACAGTGAACAACCAGTCAGACCACAAAAGACCACAGCAGTGGATGACCCGAGAATGCTTTTAATCATGAAGCCCAACTATTAAACATATCAAGAACATTCTCTGGGCTGTAGATAAAGAGAAAAATACAAAAGGTTTACCACAAGACACAAACCACAAGCATTTTCTAGTAATTTGGGGAAAGGGGAGGAAAAGTGCTTATTCACCAGTGGGACTTCCTTCCTACATAGACACATTTCTAGTCCAGCCATCTGTCTGTATATCATAAGGAGCTTTCCTAGGCAAAATGGGCTTCTTTTCTTATGAGTCATGTGTTGGCCACCCCCTGAGTCAGAGGAACCGAAAGTGACATACTGATTAACATGCACCTCTGCCTGACCCCCACCCTACTGATGGGATGCACTGTTTTTCTCTTGGGGCCTTCCTGAATTCCTTACAAATGTTCTGATATAGTGAATAAAAGTTAATAAAACTGCTGATAAAAAACAACACTATCATATTTACCAACGACTGCTTTAACGGACTGCTTTTTCTAAGGGAAGAGACTGCACTGACACATCTTTCTTTTACACATTTTTCAGAAGGGTCCTTCCTAATCTTAAAATAGTTTTTTTTTTTTATTATAAAAAAAAGAATAAATAGACACTCACAGACCTTTTTAGACAGATCCCTGGCTAAAAAAAATATTTTCACGACATGGTAATGAAAATGTTTCTGTACCATGAAGCTATTTTTATGTTTGTTAAAAAAAAAGACAAAATACCTGGTTTGACACATTTATACCTAGTACTAAAATACATCTTTAAACAGATGGCACAACCAGAGGTGTTTCTTGCCGAACACAGCCATTACAAGTTCGGCAATAACATTTAGATTCGGATTTAAACTGACTGGAATGGATCTTATATTTGTGTTAATTACACATTGATGGCAGAAGGCAGTAATAGCCACACTGACATATCTTTGATATTATGTAATTTGGTAGAAGGACATGGACCCTCTTCACCAAATGTCATCTCAATTTTACTGTTCAGACAGGTGTAAACGCTGTGAGCTATTTATTCAGTATTCTTGATAATGAGTGCTTCTTCTTCCTGAATACGTTAGAATGGGTTTCTGTGCTCCTTCCGCTCGTCCCCTCTGAGAAGTGTAATTTTTTCAACAAGAGACCTAGTTCTCAGGCCCCACACGTGACGCCTGGGCTTAGCCACTGCTGCCTCCATCAGCACGTCAGGCCTAATTACTAAGAACTTCTTCAATGAGCTCCTGCTATGTTTGTCAACGCCATGTTCTTATTCCACCCTTTGGTCACTGCTTTACATTCGTGTTTGAAGGTTGAATTCATGCAACTACTTTTTGATGCCTACCAAGAAACTACAGTAAGAAATTTACAGTACCATTTTTGTAAGTGTAGGCTTCTTGAATTACAATAGAGAAGATCTTTCAAGAAATATCAAGTCTATATGTGCATTTCCATGAGTTGAAACAATACAACATCAATACAAGGTCAGGTAAAAACCTAAGACTACATGTTTTTGTCCTACAGCAGTACCAATACAATGTCGTCTAAATGTCCATTTCTGTCATATGAGTCATACTAAAGAGAATACCGCATAGAAATGCTGAATATCAGTGGGGAAACCCTAACCTAACTAATCTGTCATGCAATTTAAATAATCCATGGCATGTAAAATGCATCACACACACAATGTACTTCATTTCCTCACTGTAATATTTTTTCTCATTATCATAATTTTGCAAGCTGTTTGTTTGTCTTTTTTATTTGTTTGTTTTGACTCAATATTTTTGCTGTATAATCATATTACTTTGTGCAACTTGGAAATTAGCAAAAATATTTTAAGCCTATTTTAACATGCTACAAAATTACAAGAGCTGCAATAGGTAATTGATTTAATAAAACATTATTCGTCCTCCAAAAGAAATCCAAACTTTACATACTCTTTTAGCCAAAGCGACTTACAATTGAGCTGAGAGTCTTGGTCAAAGACCCAACAGTGGCAACTTGGCAGAACCGGGATTCGAACCACCAACCTTACAATCAGTAGCACTTCACATCCTTAATTGTGTATGTGGAAAATCCTAGTAAGGACACTTTGGGATGAGATTTTTGATATAGAAGCATCAAGTTTCTCACATTTAAGCATTTGTTAGATAAAAAGTCTGGGGTACCTTTTTTTCAATAATAAACTTGGTGTAACCACATTTTCTTATTATTCTTCATATCTTAGAATGGTTTTTTTTTATTTTATATAGCCTATGTCACACGTTATAGCTTGTGTCTTTAAAGAAATAGTGAAGTGTTGCTATTGTTCTTGCTTACCTCATTGCTAGGAATTATTATGTGTTTTTGTTCACCATAATTTCGTGACGATTCGATCCCACACCTCCATATAGCCTACCTACTGCTGCCGCTGGTTAGTCTCTTTTTCTCTCTTTTTTTTTTCTCTCTTTCCTTTTCTCCTCTTTTTTTCTTCTTACCCCTTCTAGTCCATCTTTGACAGACGACTGTTCCCCCATCTTCCTAATCTTGTGCGTGTCCGAAAGGTGGGCAGGGCCGGAGGGCAGGGGTCCGGAGGGCAGGGGTCCGGATGCGGACCGAACCGAGCGCTTGAACAAATACCGTAATTATGGTCAAATCCTAGTTTAGCGACTCTGGTTTTCTAAACTGTGAACCCTCTGTCGCGGCTCGTCCGATCGCATGCATTTATGCCAATTGTCAGAAAGGGAAGCATTTTTCATTTGCTTGACTTTCTCTGGTCTGATTAGTCAAGTGACGACATGGCTTGTTGAACAAGAAAAAGAAGAAAGTCGCACGACAGAATGTTTAAAGGCGCGCTTATTCTTCCCCATCCACTTTAAGATGAATGTGTCGCGTGCGTTCAGACTCCGTGGCGATGGTCAAAAGCGGTAACGTGAAGTGCCACTACTAAACAAAACACGGCAACTTGAATTCACCGCCACACAAAGTTCGCTTCTAAGGAGAAATAAATAAAAAAATAAAGCAACTCAAAGCGCGGTATAAAAGCGCCACCGCAGTGCACGTGCATTCCCTTACAGCGTGCTTATAGTGCGCTTATAGAGGGTTTATAAAGGTATGTTCAAAACACAACAAAACAGCGCCGGTTCTAGGATACTTTGTCTGGGGAGGACATAATTACAGTGATTCTTTTTCTGTTGGGAGAAATCGGTGCGTTATAAAAAACGAATATACCGAACACAAAGCAAGCAGCCCAACACTTGCCCCTATGCAAAAAAAAAGCCAGTCAGCTAGCTAAATTAGTACACGCCAGCAGCAGCTTCCCTAGAAGCGAAGAACCGGTCTCTCTCTCTCTCTCTCTCTCTCTCTCTCTCTCTCTCTCTCTCTCTTCACACAATAGAAAAAGAACAAAAGCCAAATGTAATCATGTAAATTCACTGGTTTATTCAATAAACCAGATAAGCAAGTGTCTCTGCAACGCACGTGGTGGTTGTGCTCTAGCTCAGGAATGAGTGAGACCCGTAACGAATTTCGCAGAATATTTCGCACGGAAATGTTTTTTGTTCTTTATTTCATTTATTTTTAATTTGTAAAGTAAAGCGAGTAGAGGGGGACAGGAGCAAGATCCCCTAGATCCGGCCCCGACAACAAATTTAAAAAAAAAAAACAAATCTATATTTAATGTCTTGTTTTATTGCATTAGTAGCCATGAACTAATCATGAACGGTTTTCGCATTAAGAGGTAACTGTTGTCGCCATTCAGTTATGTTTAGTTGCTTATGGACGCATTTTAGTTGAACTGGACGCATTTTAGTGGAGTACCCCTACCGTCGGGTGTCGCATTTTTTTCATTTCAGGGTTGAGAAAGGTGCTCGAGCGCCCTCTATGAGCGCTCTATAACGCGTCAATGCGGTCTCAGCAGCTGCCTCTGACCCCAAACTCCTCGCAAATACGAGCCAGGACCAAACACACAGGGTGGGTTTACTAAGAGCTGAGAGCAACAAAGCGGATAAGCCAGAAACGGAGTTTTAAAGTGTCTTCATTGATTGAAATTGCCATTGAACGGTATTAGAGTTACAGCTAAAGTGAAACCAAAACTAACTGATTTAAACCGAGTAGCCTGCAATTGATGACCCGATTTCTGTATGTCATGTAGCCTACATCATTTGATATGGGGCTACTGCGTCTCGTCATGATCATTCGATGGCTATTTGTCGGATCTTGAAACCCAACAGGCAACATCCTGCAATGGGGTGAAGTTTGTCCTGTGAAAGTACAAAGATGAATAGACTTCTTCTCGTCAATACGGATTCTGGGACTAGGAAACAAGACATGTTCCTTATGAAAGTAGACAGCATATGGTGTATTATATTGTCCATGGAATAAAAAAAAAAAAACACAAATAGTCTATATCGTAATATATTGGTCATTCGTGCATTGGTTGCGTCCTGGTTTTTGTGCGCTAACTGGTTTAGGTTCTGTCTTGAGCAGGCATATCAATTCTATAGAGAGGTCTGTTCAGGGTTTAACTCTTCGAAAATTTGTTCAGCTTTAGTGTTACCTTTAAGTGGGACCAAATATAGCTGACCTACAAACAATATCTTGGCAGTGCCCTAGCAATTTCCAAATGCCCTGCCGGCATAATCAAGAATAGCTACCTGCCTCTCAAAGAGTACCCCACCTATTTGTATGGACTAAACCTATTTTAAGAATAAAATGCATGCAGGCCTACATAACGTAAAACCTTCCAGCCTACTCACACACCGGTGCTGAAAAACCATTTGTACAATTTACATTTAAAAGCAACCATAAAGGGATTTAAAAAATATTTTTACACAGTGTGTATGCATCATCCTCAAAAATCCTGAAATTAGGCGAATATGCCAGTAAAAATAAATGCACTGCACACCATTATGCACAGACAAACTGTCAAATGACAAAACTCATGAGCTTTAGGCATGCATTATTGTATCGCTGTATGCTGTTTGTGCTGATTACTCATGACTGCAAGAATGCCTTACAGTCTGATATCATTATCTTTTCTCAAACTTTAGTGGTCATTCTTTGATTGGTCAAGGGAGCTACTGCACACTTGGCCATCAGTGTTGCAGATACTGCTAGAAAGCATGACTTTTGTTGGTTCGCCATGACATTCCATAATTCAGTTTGCAAATTCCTAACATTCTTAGAATATGGTAGGAGCGATGTTTGAATAAAATGATTCCAAGGCTGTAGGGCCTTAGTCTGGAGGTGTGACGATATCACAGTATACCATGATAAGGAAATCTTACATACTTATACTATTAACATTATGCATCCTCTTTGAAAAATTGAAGTTGTAAGCACATACTGTGATACAACAAAAAGCTGTGATATTGGGTTCTACGTTTATCATACAGTTCATTCTCTACCCTTAGTCTGGTCCCAGCCAACAGTGTTCTGACTGTGATCCAGTGCACCCATTTCAGGCCTGCATGACTCATTTTAAGGCATTCACTAAATATTCTGGCACTAACCATTTACATTCTTGCAAAACGTATGACAACATATGGAGTTCACAACATGCGTCAAAAAGTTAACATCCTGTTTTGCACCTGCCAAGATGCTGTCATGGCACACTGTCAGGCGTTTTGGGGACATTATGAGTCATTTCCAGGGGTTTTATTTGATGTGAAGTCTTAAAGGAAATGAGCCTGAGCATCCACCAGGAAAAGATTCTTAACAGACATCAACAACATCCAGACATCAACAACATCCATACAAAATGTATGCACACATGTGGGGAAGTGCTGCTACTTTGTGCAATGGCCAAGGTCAGCATGCTACTGCTTCTCCTGCTGTTGCCACAAATAAACATGTAGGATCAAGGCATTGATGCTTCGTTTTTTTTGTTAGAGTAAAATATTTGGAATATGAACATTTTCACCTAGAAGTTTGATGTTTAGCGAGATCTACATGTGAGTATAAGATCAGAATATTTTGATCTGCAGTTATTCTGCTTTCCATTTCAGCATTAATAAAATACTATTAATTAATAAAATACTACGTGATTTCAATATTTGTGGGATTATAGAACAAGATAAAGTTTTCACATGCAACCTAGTAGCAAATAAGTAAATTAAGACATTTATTTAGAGCTGAGACCACACTGCTAATTTGATGTGTCTACAACAAATGGCACAACCCATGTTAGACGAGAGCAGGATGGAACATTTTAAGACGTCACTCATCACTGCCATTACTACCACTCCGGGAAATTAGTTGAGTAAACAAAAGCACAGTTTATTTCCAATGGAATGGTGAAGAAATGTGGAATATGAATGTTGTGGCTTGCTTTTTCGAACCTTCATTTAAGATAAGTGAGCTGGCATGCAGGTTTGCAAAGGTAGCATATTACAAGAAGCCGCTGGGTTAAAGTGTCATGATCAGAAGCACAATGGCAGGGCTCAGAAGAAGCGCAAGAATATTTGAACGTACAACATTCCAATAGTCAATATGTTCAGAACCTGAATCAGCAACGCTCTCTGCTTATTTTTTGTAGTTCCTGCTATGACATTTTATCAGTACTATAATCCAATGGTATCCAAAACCACTGCAGATACATTACTTGCACAGTGAGCACGGAAATTAATGTATTAACCATTTTTATTAACTATAAACTATAGGCGTAGGCTACAAACAATCAGCATTTATTAACAGTAAGGTCTGACTTCTATTTTAAAACAGAAAGCAGCTTTACTGGAGAGCCATCACAGATAGATTTTTTTGTCAGTACTTTCACTTATTTGTAACATTGTACATTAGTCATACAAGTTGATTAAAATTATTGTATAAATGATTGGAAGGGCTGATACATTTGCAATTCCTGAATTTGATTGCATTTGAGCTTTCACCAAGACCTCTTGCCCACAGTAGAACAGGATGTGACGAGACTTTTGCACAGACTAAATGAAAGATACACATTGCAATTAGGAAGCACAATAGGAACATCCTCCTCCATGTTGGGGTTAAAGAGTTATGACACCCCGGGGAGCTCCTGTGCTGCACAAAAACAAACCTGCAGCTTGTGCTGCTTACTTGCACTGACCCTGGTAGGACGTGCACATTAATATTATCAGTCATTTGCCATGTGTATGGCTCAATGCTACTAATTACCTGCACACGTCATTCCGTCATGTGTGATTTAGATCACAAGTAAGGAAGATCTTGATATGTCACAGCGATTTTGAGAGAACTATTTTTAGCATGAGGTAAGCTCTTCCTTATTATGCCCATTATGTATGCATGCTCTTCTATATTATGTATTTTAATTAGGTTAAATTCAAATCAGAATATTTCCATAATTGGTATGCACGTCAAACATATTGGAATAAACAGAAGAAAACAAGGTGTGCAATGTTGATGCTGGAATTTGCTTTCTTCTGAAAAGGTAAATGAAGATCCCAGGGTTGGCAGAGGAAAGCCTGCCTTGTTTTCCCAGTTAATGGCACCCTTCGGTATCTGCAGAAAACACGTGTCCTACTCTATGCGGCTGGTGTATTCATATGCAGGTACAGGTGGGTGGTCGTTGGCTGGTTTCAGCGTCCCTCAAGTTTTCCAGGGGTCCCCATCTGTACCGGTGTGTTGGCTCTACCACATGGCACACAGCCCTGGGCCCGATCTGCTCCATTCTTCAACCAGCCATGCTCCACGCCTGCACTACCACTGCCTGCCGAGTCTGTTGTTCCAGCACAATGAGCAGGAGAATGGCTAGCCCTATAATCCCCAGCCACCAGTAATTGATGCCAAGTATGAATAGTAAACAGGTTATTATTGCTATCCATCCCAGTTGGATTAATATGCTGGTGTGTGGAGTGACCACAATAGATGGACTACTGTTCAACTTGGAAGGTGTGGTTAAAAAAGATATGTTCTAATGGAGTGACTGAATAAAATGTAAGTGACCCAAAAAGTCTGTAAAATAGTTCTTTGTTACTTCGAATCATGTGATGTAATTTAGGACATATGACAAATAATTTGTTACTATCACACAGTTTAAGGCGCCTGCAGTTCCCAGAACTGCAAAGAAATCTTTCGGTAAATTGCACCAGTCATCATTCCCATTATCTACAAAGAGCCAAGTTACTACACTCATGACACGTACCACCAATAAGTCACTTCCTTTAAGTTCCAGACTTCCTTTTAGATCGGCACTATATAATGTTTATCATACTTATTTCCGGATGAGGCCCCATGCTATCGGTCAGTTATCCACACCCAGGCAGGCTTGGCGATCAGAGCCCAAGCCAGTGTGTCTCCAGTAGGGATGTCATTAAGCATGATCACTTCTCCCTGTGGATGCTTAATATTTTAGCCAGATGTGTTCACCAAGGCCGCCCGCATGCTGTCACTGCATCATATACCTGCAAAGGTCAGCTTGTTTATTTGCTTGGTGATGTGACGTCACCGTGGGGGAAACAGGAAATAGTTGAGACTACCTGACAGTCTCTGACCTGACACTGGACCCAATCCAGGGCGCAATCATGGAGAAAAAAGGGGAGGCCATTAAAAAAGGGAAATTTGTTTTTCTCAGCCTGTTTCCTGCAGACACAAATACTGTACATCTTAAAGTCCAGTGAAAATAATAATGTGAATAATAATGAATATAATAAAAATACTATATAATATGTAAATATAAATGTAAGTTAAGGGGTGTGAATGAATATGGATGAGATATTGAGCTATTCTCTTGATTAAATAGAAAGTCAAATGATGATGAATGTATATTTTACGGTGGCGCAAAGGACTGTCATGTATTGATGCTATTTACCAATATTTTGAGAAAGTATTTTCAGTTATTTTTTCTGGATTACAAATAGTACTTACACATATTGTTCCAATCAGTATTTTTATTGTGATTTAAATATAATTAAAATATGGATTCATATATGCTCTAACACTAAATGTAAATTTAATAAGTTAGTTGCATATGTTTAAAATGTATAAAATGAAAAACTGAAATATGCGGTTTGGATAAGTGTTCAAACCCCCGTGTTCTGGAATTTCCAAGTTTACCCAGATGAAAAACAATTCCCTAATAAGGAAACAATTGCAGTTTAATTGGGGATTATTGGATGTAATTGGTTTCTACCTGTGAACCCATAAAGTTACTGCCACATTTAAGGATTAAGGAAAGGTGTGAGAATGAAACATATACTACAGAAGTTATATAAATGCTCAAATTAGGAAAAGGGTACAAAATTATATACAACTGTTTGTGTCTCCAATTGAGCACTGTTGGATCAATAATCAGGAAGTGGAAGCTGTATTACACCCACACAGGGCAAAAATCACTTTGAACGAGCAAAAGCATGAGGCTGACACACCTAAGCCGTGGGAAAATGTTTTGTAGTCAGATGAGACCAAGATAGAGCTTTTTGGGCCAAATTCAAAGTGGTATGTGTGGTGTTAACCTAACACTGCCTATGCTTCATCAAACATCATCCCTACAGTGAAGTATGATGGTGACAGTATCATGCTGTGAGGCTGCATTTTGTCAGGAAGGACAAAGAATCTTGTTAAAACTGAATTAAATGTGGACAGATAAACTACAAAGGTAAACTTACTTCAAGAGAACCTGCTTTAGTCTTCTAAGAAACAAGCTTGGGTAAAAGCTTACCTTTCAACAAGCACAAGGTGCAGATGTAGGACATTCACCTTTTTCAGATGTAGGACATTCCTGCCAATATTGGGATCACCTGCACCTTCGAGGGGCTCAAAAATAAAAAGGTGAATGTCCTACAGTGGCCCACTCTAAAGGACCATTGTAGGACATCAATCCTACTGAGAATCTGTGGCACTATTTTATTATTATAGTCCACAAGTGCCATTTAAATAACCTGCTGCAAATCTGTGAAAATTCCCAAACAGTGTGCAAAGTTGGTATAGAGATACCCTAAAAGATTTAAAGCTGGTATTGCAGCAAAAGGTAGCGCTATCAAATATTAATATCATACTTCATGTTCGATAAATATAAAGCATTTAACATATTGAGATTATTTTTATCCTATTTAATGGACGTGGAAATAGGGATCACTCTTTAGGTGACGCCGAGGATAGTGTATTCTTGGCCCATGTTGTATTGAGCCAAGACTGGAAAAAAATTGCAGATGAGCTGAACGTTTGCCCTCATTTCCTGAGAATAAGCAGGCTACTCTATATCCTCTATACAACTTGTGCATCACTGGCATGGTGACGAGTGTCGAGCAAAATTCTTATTGGTTTCTACAGAAATCTATAGTTGAAAAAGTAAAACCCTTAAACTCCCAGGAGCCGTCGGTGGGTCTGCTCACTTTCCTTACTACATATCTTTCCTATTAGTTTCTCTGTAGTTACGGAATAATTCATAGTAGTTACCAAATAATATGCTTCAAGATGAATAGCTAAATAATAAACTGGGAGTTTAAAGGATGAAATATATATTTGCACATTATACAGTCAATTTATATAGCAATTACTATGTCATTTTTTAAAATAATAATTTTAAAAAACACATGTCTAGAAAAACATCCATCTCCGGCCTTCAGACTGGGAAAATATTTGCTTTTTAGTATATCACCATGCCCTACCCTGAGGGCATTGGTCTGAGGTAGGGACCACCAGCTCTGACCCTTGAGATGTCTGGGTCTTAAGCCACAAGCGAGACACAGGCCTGGGGCTCCCTGACCCAAAATCCCCTTTTCCCCAAACACCATCTCCTTTCAAGCATATAGCCACAGGCAAGAGGGATAACAATCTCTCTCAACTGAAGCAGTTTTCAGATGTTGACACATGATTAATGCTATTTTATGTACTGTAATCAGAGGTGAGCAAAAGTTTTAATCATAAGTGTTTCATGGTGAAAAAGGTGAATATTATTGTCATGACTATATTAGTAGCAAAGAAACTAGGAGAATCTGTGTGAGTCCAATGTGTGTGGCTAGGCCAGAGAAGGGTCAAATAAGAACCCTAAAAAACCACAGTGTGAGATATTAATCAGTGAGAGCCATGTTTCCTCCCTGCTAAAATGAACAGCAGGTTCCCTTTCCCTTGCCATGGGCTCTTTTAATGCGGGGACCAGCCAGGGCCCAAACATCCTGACGGAGAGAGGCTTTACTCTTATCAGGCAGGAAACACTGCTCCTCCGCTACATCCTCTTTACAAGGAACACGACTCAACCGTTCCCAAAAACCGTAGGAAGACCAAGCCAGACTCCAGGATTTGTCAAACACCCGCCACCACCCGCATCTCTCCCTGTTCCAGATTCCTTTTATCAAAAAAGAAAAAGAATTTGGGGAAAAAAGGCAAGGAGAAAAAGAAAAACGATGAACGTGTAAAACAGTCAACGGGGCCGAGGTGCATTTATTTATTTCACTGAGATTATGAAAGTCTGCATCAGCAAGATAGGAGGGAGGAGG
>JAOUQW010000032.1:2540534-2555509 GCA_028565825.1 Olivaichthys viedmensis
TCACAGGAACCCATGAAAACGGCATTTTTCAAAAGTCCCATCAAGGGACCTGGGGGGGGGGGGGGGGGCCTTGTTTTTGTGCTCATACTGTATGCAGTGTAACAAATGGAAACACTTTTTCTTACCTTATTCAATCCTGCAGACTAGCATTACTACATGGGCTATAGCAGTTTAAAGCATGCACACTAATTTCAGTAGACAATAAGTTTGGCAGTTATATGTGGTATTTATACTACGCTACACAAACAAAGCCTGAATTCCAGCCAATTCAGAATGTATTAAGAATTTATATATTTTTTTAAAAAGCACCTGTAATGTACTAAACAGTATTTTACAATTTGACAATCTTTGTGCTGAACACTTGAATCATCTCAGCTAAAAGGTGCTGCTTCAGATCTTGCTTTCAAAACAAAAGTAGTCCAGTTGCAAGACAGAGGAAGTGCAAGACACAAGTTCCATCTTTTCCCACTTTTTCCTCCAGAAAAGAAAGAAAGAAAGAAAGAAAAAAAGAAAAAGATCTATAATTCCCAGTTTGTGCACAAAGCATTTCCCCTGATTTGGGCAGTGGGAGAGAGAGAGACGCAGAAGTGATGGGCCATGACAGCATCTAACTGGGGCTTAGTGAAACGTCTGGGGGCCATTTGAAGAGCGAACTATGAAATTACTCTCAGGAGGAAAAAGGAGGGAGAGAGGGAAGAAGAAGAAGGATCGAGTGAGCGAGGAAATCCTCTTCATCAGAGAGCGGGCTATGCTGTGTGTGGTTCACGCGTTCGGGCCCGCTTGGGGACCTCCATTAGCCTTATCTCTATAATGTGGTAAGAGGAGTGCTGCTGGAAGCATTCCTTCAGCATTGCTGAGCAGGGACCACGCATGTTGTGCCACACAAACACACACGGGAGCGCAGCACAAACAAACAAAAGCAGAAACACGGAGGCATGCTCTCATACAGACGGTGTAAGCCCACCTTACATGACTGTGCTTAAGTGACTAAGAGGTCCCAACTGACACAGAAACAAGTATAAGAAAAAAATCCATCTTAAAATCCCTCCATTCCGTCTTGTCCTTCTCCCTCTATTCTCTCAGTTTCTCCTCCCTTTCCCTCTCCTTGATGCTCCTCTTGGCAACGGGGAGGCCCCAGGAAAAAGGATACGTTCCCCGCGCTGTGTGCAGCTCTCAGATAAGGCCCCAGCAGCACGAGCCACCGGCTCTTTCCTGCTCACCGCTCCCCAAGCGCAGGCTGCTCTGAGGAGGAGGTGGAGGCAGCCCCAAGGGAGCAGCGGATGGATCTGGGACAGACGAGGGGGTCGAGAGCTGTTTAAAGGCCTCGTAAAAACAGAAACAAAAACAGGAGCATGCCGTCGATGCCAACACACAGCGGCAGAAGGACCCAGGAGGCAAGGAGGAAAGCAAAATGCCATGTTGAAATTAAACTGGCTGCTTTTTACAAAACCATCAAAATTCAGTATAACAGTACTCTAATTTGTTGCTGAAAACTGCAACAAATTTATCCAACTCCATGCTATATCACAGTCTACCTAATTTATAAATGAGAAGCAATATTCCTCGCCGCATGAAGACTATGCTAGTTTTGCATTGCGAACGCTGTGTCAGCAATGAGAAGTTCTAGTGTCCAGGGACTAAAGACTGCATATGGTGGCGAACTAGTGCAAAGACATAGTGCTATATTTAAGAGAGGTGATATCGCCAAGTCGAGAGAGGTCTTCATACTTTAAATTAGGATACCAAAAAGTTGCAAGATGTTAAATCTTCCAAAATGTAAAATAAATAAATAAAGATAATTAATTAATTTAAAATATTGAGCATCGCTGTGATGGGATAATATCAAAAAAATTTGCACATACGACTAGCTCGATTCAATTTAAACAATAAAGGCCAGTCATTGCTAAGATTAAAACAGTGTCATTTTAAACAGGAAGAATACGTTTGGACACATGCTTGAAATCTCTTATACAAAATCATCCTGTTCTTTACTTTTCTACATATCTGCTTTGTTTAATGTACAAAACAGGTCTCAATCAATCAGCCCAAATACGTACAGTAAATCCTTAAATTGGACTCTTTAACAGCAGTCTCTGAGTGCTACTGATTTTGTAGTCTGTGCACTTCACTGCTCTGTTCTAGTGTCTAGGCCCTTGTTTAGATGAGAACTTAAGTCAAGATGGCAGGAATGATTTACTAGAAACTCTGGCCCCGTGATCACATGTGTAAAAGCATGATTTAAGAAAAAACACTAGCTAAACTCACTCCAGTTTATTCCATGGTTGAAGTACTGACTGTCCAATCAATCAGGAACTACGTAGAAGAAAAAAAGAAAAAAGATAGCAGCATTAATGTCCTCTGAGGGTTCAGAGCCACGCTAGCTGTATGCTAAATAAACCTGAAACTTGCCCATTACAGGCACTGGCCAATAGAAACTATCAGAGCGATATTGGGAAGAAGGCTGATTGTGTGAGCATGCTCTCATTGTCCTGCCAGTATTATAAATTTGGCGGTGGCCTGGGCGTATGGATCGGCCCCAGATTATCCAGACTACCTTCCCTGATGAGGAGAGGGGGGCTGGCGCGCCATCCTTCATACCACTCATGTGGGTGGACAGCAAAACAGGTGGCGCCTACGCAATACACAGCTCTGCCTGGCTTAATTGGGACCTTAACACCTCATATTACAAGATACCAAATGACCCTGAAATTATCAGTTGAAACAAACCAACGGACTCATTTATCCTATATAAATTGTGCACTGATGTACCTTTTTATTTCCCTCCACAAAAGAACACAGCACTGCACTGAAGTATATAGACATATTTGATATTAAAATCTCCTACAATTTTCCTTACAGCCTACGTAAAAGGCCATCCTTAGTAAAGGGAGTTAAATTAAGGATTCAAATGAGAGCGTAGAATAATGTAGGACAAGCTCTCTAGGGTGCCAAAACAATAGTGAAGATAATGCGTGGAAAGCGATTTCGTTTTACATCAAACGACATGACGACAGTGTATCAAGATGCACAATGAGGGTCTGCAGAAGAATATTTACAGCTGAAATAGAGGTGGCAAATAATTTATTTTTACAAAACCAGGAATTGCACTTATGTTAAACAGAACACGTAAAAGAGGCCAGGCTAAAATACTTAGCACCCAATTAAACCCAATAGGCTAAAATATTTAGTACCCAAAGAGGTTCAACAAAAAGAAAAGTAATAAGAAATGGAAGCAAAACAAAGCAAAAGAGCTCAAAGCTAAGCGTCTCTTGAGGCCTGCATTAACTTCTCACCAGAAACAAATGACCACAACACTGCATAGGGCATCATCACTAAATTCTGCTTGCTTTACATTGTAAAGTGCTTGCCTTTTCGTGCCCCCCAAGGAGCTGGTGTGTCAGCCCCAAGATGAAGGAGGCGCTGTTTTACTCTCTATGCTGCTGTGATTTATTCGATTAAAAAAGGGCAGTGATTAAACATGAGCCAGGGCCTCCGGAACAGCAGCGGCTCGGAGGAGTGGCAGGCAGTTAGCTTCCTCCGCTGAGCTGTAATCACCCTGCCAGGGCACTCCTGCCCAGGCATGCAGCTACTGCGCCACACGGCTATTCCTGTTACCGCGCGCTGCCTTTTGTTTCCCTCCACAGCCGCACTAATCTGTACGTGTCAACAGGTTAGTACATCCAGACAGCCACAGAGTGAGCCATCAGGGGTGGGGGTGAGTGTCAGTTTGGCCTGTTTCTCCATTATTCCATGGCGGCAGCAACAGAGTCCTGTCAACAGCCTGAGGGAGGCCGCACTTTTGTTTGAAGCAATTAGATGTTATCTGATATGAATTAACGCGCCCTCACTTCAAACAAAACACGGCTTTTGAGGGAGGTCGGTTAACATAACCGCAAAAGCTGAACGTTCCAACGCGCATGGTTGTGCAAGTTTACCTTAGTGCCTGCTCATGAGCTCACAATTAAGCTAATACGCAAATGGCCATCTAGTTTTGTTAAACCAGATAATGGCATTATGCAAGTTAATAAGAAAACCAAAACTTGACAATTAAGCTACCAACAACTTTCACTTTTGATATTGGTCAGTGTCTATGAGGAACTGAGCAGAACTCAATGAAATTATTAACAAGGAAAACAAATCTCTATTTCAAGCAAATAGAAGTTCAGAGATAGCCCAGCATTCAAGAACACTGAATACACCGTTGGGAGATGGGAGAGAGCAAGGACCGGTTTGGGAAACGATCTATAAACGATAAATGATATATAAAAACTATAAAGCTTTATGTGAAGAGATGCACTGGAATATTTTACATTATATGTACATTATATGTATGCATGTTACAGTTATTGCTTACTTGTAAGATCAACCCTGTAATTTCAGTTAAAGGTGAAAATATGTATTTACCTAGGAGGTAGTAATCTTATTTGAGTGCAAACAGAAACTTCCATGAGGTGAGCTTACTGAGCAGAATTTTTTATTTTATTATTATTTGCCCAATCCCTACATTAAAGCCTTTATGACATTTTAAACACTCTAGGATAAATGTTCTACACATAGTTAGACCTTGGTGATGGGAGCGCTGCTGGTTTAAAGTTCTGCCTCGTCAGCAAGGCGGGCGCCGGCGGGCGTCTCCCTGGCGTCCAATGACGCTTTTGCCCCTCGTCCCTTTGCCACATCTGCCAAGTGGCCATGCTGATTCGATCGCGCCTCATTTGGGGATGCGGATGCATCAAGGGAACGGGTGAGTGAGTTGTTGGACGATTCTTCATGAGGACAGGCGTGGGTGGACCGTGAGGGGATACAGGTGCCACCCGCTGGTCCTGCAGCTTTATATCAGCATTGGCGTGGGAGTGAGAGGCCGCCAAGGGTTACAGCAAACCACTGGAAACAAGCTCAATGGAGATATCAAACTGCCTCAAAGAAACCAGTGAGAAGGCCAAATATGAATAAGTGCCACATTTAAATTAAGCAAACGTAATATTTACCAACGGGTGAGAGTATAAATTAGCTTAATTGGAAATACACAAATCAATATTACATCAACACTTAGCATGTTTTTAAAAATGTCTAAATTAATTAGTAGAAAAACATCAGCCAACCTGTGTTATTGGTAATACACATCTAGAAAAAAATATTACTCTACAAACTGTCTACAACAGGACACCCTCCACCATTCTATGGAAAAATAAAATAAAATCTCAAACACTGATTAATCATGCAAACCGTCTACAACTATTTTATCTGGACTCCCGCAACAGGTGGCCAAAACACAAAACATAATTAAAAATGAACAAAAAGACGCCAATAGGCTTAATACCCCACATCATGAACTCATATAGTGCGAAATCTTTTAATTTTTCCAAAACCTCCTTAAGCAATTTTCCTAGACTTCAGGAGCTGCCCGCACACTCAATGAATATTCAAGAAACGAAACGTGACGTTTGACCAGTTTTGTTAAAAATAAACAAGCTTTCCCCTTGGGTTACCTAATAAAGCTGGAAAACTGTTTTATATGCACAACAAAGTGACAAAAATTCCATGAATAGAAGAAATTGCAGGCAAAAAAAAAAAAAAAAAAAAAAAGTGTAGGCCAAAAGTGTAGGCCTTGGTGATCCACCTTTGACGCACGCAGCAGTGGTAAAAAATGACTAAGTTTGGTTGATGTATGAAGCAGGCGGGAGTCCATTTATCAGCAGGCCCTCAGCGGTCGCCCACTAGGGTCCCTCAAGTCACAGGCCGCAACGCTCTCCTTTTGACTGATTAATTAGCCAATCACGGGACATTTTTCACCAGCGGCAGTGGGGTTTTATTTCAGCTAATGCTGGGGCTTGGCTAACCGCGCCACGTTCAAGCAAACTCGGCTCTTTCTTTGAGGCCTGCTGGAGTGGAGGGGGGTGCAAGAGGGCTGCGGGAGATAAATCAAACCCACTCCTACATACCTACACCCCATGCTGCAGCCTAACTAAACCCCCCAAGGGGGTGAAACGGAGAGAATAGAGGAAGATCTGAAAAGGGAGACTAGAAGCAAGAAACACAGTTAAAAAGATATGACGATTGAGAGGTACCCGTTACCTCTCCCTGCTCATTTACTCTACCTTTATCAGAAACTCCATGCTGAAAGAATCTCTTACACATCCTGTATTGTTTTGTTTTTTTCCAAAGAACCATCAACTTATTTCACATCAAATACACTGAGCATACATCATTCCTTGGAGTCTTACTGAGATAAGCAGAGACTCCCTGTGTAAAACCTGTGCAATAACACACACAAAAAATCAGTTCTCCATCATACAAATAAATAAGAGAGAAATGCTCATGTATTATGAGTCAAGAAGAAAATAAAAGAAAATAGTTGGGCCAAAAAAAAAATTAATCAAAACAAATATGGGGTACAAACAGCCAAAGGCTTTCTTTCTTACTGTCAGTAAGAATGGGAATGTAACTCTGCCACCAAAGTATCTTGTGTGTCTCTTTTTCCAACGTGATCGGTCTCTTTAAAGACAACATGAAACATTTTTCTTCTGTAAAACAGATTAGCGTTTTCGCTCGATGATAACAGGGAGTAAGGGGAAGGGGAGGTGAATCATGATGATATTGGTTAACATTTTTTACCTACCCACCCATGCATGATGACAAAGTAAAAAAAGGTGGTGAAAATTCTATGCATTTTGATGGAAAACGACAGAAAAACAAGAATCTTGTCGTTAAAGTGATCGTGATGAATCGTATGACCAGGGACATGAACTAACAGGGTAAAAAAAAAAAAAGGTCAAGTTTAATTTCAGATCGTCTTTAATATTTGAGGCACATGCAGGAGATGTTTAAGATTGTTGAATAGAAAGCACTATTTCAGCAATAGCTGCTGCACCCAGCACTCAAAAATGCCTCGAATGCTAAACCTGGCCTTCCAAATACAGCCCAGAGTCTCACTCAGGAAAACACGACTGGGAGACTCCACTTCTGCAAAACGGTAGACCTGACTTTAATTCTTCCCAAAAACATGGGGAAATACAATTAAGGATCTTTAAAATTAATACACGAAGCAAACTGAACAGTGTTGCCCGAGTTCCTTACTCCACTGGCTCTTCTAAATAAGGTAATGGCCAGGGCATCCGGTGAGCAGGGGTGTGCTGGGACAGCCTTTTGTGAGTGTGTGCATGTGCATGCATGTGGTGTGTGTGTTAGTCAGGGAGCATTGTGACACGAGATAAGGGGCTGGCAGGAAGCTGAGTGAAGAGGGAGGAAAACCCCTGGTGCAAGAGGTGGGACAGATCGCTGCCAAGACCAGGAGCAAGCAATCCCACAGTCAGTTCTCGGTCCCGTAAACCTCACCATTTACCTGCTTTGCAAACTGAGAATGGAAGTCCTCAGTACTCGGACATCATAAGTGTGAGACGAGGCATAGCTACAATGTTATACATGTGATCAGCTACACATCACATCAGAGACAGAGCCAAGAATGCGACTCATTGCCCCTTTTCCCCCCACTCAACAGTCCGTATGAACAACTAGCCTTAGAGTTAGTCATGAAATGATACGCAGTTCCCATGTACTGTAGCCACTGTATAAAAAAAAATCCTCTTGTGGCCTGAAAGCCTCGCAAAAGCACAAAGCACTGGATACACACACACACACACACACACACACACACACACACACACACCTCTTCCTCTGCAGGCCTAACTGTTCGCTCTTTTCCCGGGCTTGCCACCAGCCCTCACAGCACAGCCTCATGGGATGCCATTGTGACTCTGTTCAGATTGGTTTTCGATCTGGTCAATGAAGTCCCCCCTGACCAGCACAATAGCAAACCGGAACAAAACGATTGCCGGGAAAAAATAACACTGCCAACATTTCCAATTTTGGGCAAAGCAGGAACAGTGGCCATTGTGTCACCTGCTGGGTGAGGAGGAGAAATTATCCATGTTTAAAGGTTTATCAGATGTTCTTTGGTGAACAATCCACAGCCCCCTTTCTTATTATAAAAGCCTAGCTTTATGAAATTATGAAAAACAATATGAAACTTTTCAGCTTTATTGCAATCAATAAAAATGACTTAATCTAAATCACATGTATATCCAAATAATGTAATACACACCAAACTAACAAAAATTACCTAGATTTATTGGCATGTCTTTAGGCAATGTTTTGTATTCTCCTTTGGTAAACACTGGTGCTTAGCAACTCGACTGCAGAAATCAAAACAGAGGTGGTTAAAGAGCGCTTTTAACTGTAATCTAAGCCGAGATATCAATTTCACACAGCCTGGCAACTGTAGGTGCTGTATATTTAATGCCAAATTCTCTCTGCATGAATGAATGAATTTATTCAAGAATTGAAACCACAAAATATTAACCAGCTTTATGCACAAACAGCAAAGGGCAAACATGCTGACATGCTCCTCCTACTATATCAGACATCAATCTAAAGACAACGTAGAGACATTAAATAGCAAAGAAATAAGGAAGGACCTCGACTGGTTCCATGCTGAATCACCACCACCAAACCAAGTTAACTCTAAAGAGCCACATAAGCCAAAACCAACTTGGTCCCATAATCCTTCCAACTTCAAACTAAATTTCAAGGGATTTGAAGGAGTCTTCTGAAATTCTTTTTGCTCATTTCATCACTTCCTGTGGCCTGAAGGACAGAGGGTAACATATCCCCAGTGATGGTGCGCAGTAACCTGCTGACTGCAGTAGTGTACCTGATGTGACTGCGGTGGAGGTAGAGTGAGAGGAGGTGGACAGGGAAAGTGGGGCTGTTAATCCGTTAATGGGATTTCTGCACTTTCCCCTGAACTGTACGCCATGACATGGCTAATCGCCGCCTCACGGCCTGCCGCGAGCGGCTGGAGTCACCCAGGGCAGGTCAGCAGCGCTTACAGGGAGACTAAACTGGAGTCTTATCTGGAATATTGCCGAGCAATCATTCATACTTCAGTTTATGGCCAAAAGTTTGAGGTTTTAGATCAATCACTGTTGGCCCAGGTTTGCTCTAAAGGACAAATGTTTAGAGCTGATCTTGTTGCTAGACAGCACATGAAAGAGAAGAATATGAAAAGCTAATTTTCTGAGAAATGAGTGGTAAGGCCTTCTTACCTCATCCTGATTTTTCGTCTGTTTGGATCTTTTCCCGAAGATGCAAGCGAGGTCTGTTTCACTGCGACTGGACAGGTCCTTTCCTATAAGAAAAGGTAAAAAAAAAAACTAAAAAAAAAACATTTAAAAAAAGGGGAAGCTATTTATAGAACCCTGACATTAAAAATGACAATAGTACTTGTGTGTCAACAAGTCTTATATTTTGATTTGGACTAATATTGGATGTAGGGCCGATACATAGCTTTCTACATGCTTTGATACAAGCCGACGCATTAGCTTTCATGAAAAAAAAGAAAGAAAATAAAAATATATATTCCAAGGTGGGCATGAAAAACACTCGTAGCAGCTGTTGCTGAACAAAACCTCTTCTAGTTAAAAGTGTTTTGTTTATCATAAACTTCACGAGCTTTCTGCAACATGAAAAGAAAACGTCTCTGTCTGGAAGCTGTTGACAAATGAATATTTTTTTTGAAGAGGTTTGACTCTGTAAATTATTGATTTAAATGGATAAGGTCGCGGGACAGTTTTGAACTCCTGCCGAGAGGAAAGGTTTTAAAAGGCAAAAGAGGGCGCGCTACGTGGTCACAGGGGATGGAACGGACGAAGAAAAACAAACGATGCAGGGGCGGCCCCCGCCTCGCGCCTCCTGCTATCCAGCGGCTCAAAGGCTCCAGGAGAGCGCAGGCGCCCGTCTCGGCCTGCAGGCCTGTTCGTCCAGCTGCATCCTCTTCCTTCAAGCAGCTCCTGATAAGACTGTGTTATTTATTGCTCTAAGCGCTTTTGCTCTCTGCCTTTCAAAAGGCGAGACCTTGCCTCCCTGTAACCAAGTTATCCTGTAAGAAAGCTAAACAAAAGGCCAGCTCACACAAGCTGCCTATTGATCCAATGGAAATTAAATAAAGCCCAAAAAATGACCTCTTCACATTTTACACAGGCATCCATCAACCTGCGAGTACATGCCATAGCCCATGCAGGTTGATGTGTCGTCACCCTGGTGCTATGAGAGCAGTTCCCAAGGTCACAGTTGGGATGGTAATGAGTGCCAAACCAGATTAGCAAATCACAGGAGCCTTTTAGGATCTTGCTAATCTGACAACCAACAAACTAATTGACTGCCTTAAAAAGAAACCAAGATAGGATCTGGGCTCTACGCTCACATTTCAAAAGAAAAGACGTTCCAAAACAAATCTTTTCCTTTGCATGGGTGGTATATTCTTGGACTGACAGAAAACGATCGTAGTAAAGTGATGGCCGTTTCGTCAACTGTAAGAGCAGTCAACAGCAATGTAAATAACATTCGCCAAATATGAACATTTGCCAAATATGATCAAGACTTACAAAAGCCTTTAAAGGAAAAAAAAAAAGAAAAAGAAAAAAAGAAAAGAAAAAGAGAGAAATCAGGCCAATTATTTGGCTAACAGTCCAAAACTGGTTTATGCATCTAGTCTGTAATGGATTGGCCTACTCAGTCACATAGATGATGAAGTGCTGCAGTTCAGTGTGCATCAAGCACTCCCAGATCTGTTGATAAATGGGCAGCCAATTAAATCTGGGTTACTGGTTTACACTGCTAGTGCCTGGGGTGGGCAGTGGAGATGGCAGTGCCTTTCCCCTGAGCTAAAATACATCAACCTTCACTGCTGACTGCATGAAAGCCAGGTGGAGCAGGACATGAAGAAGAAGGCAGTTTTTCTGCAATAATCACCTGCTCCTTATTTGTGAACATTCAAGCACCGAGTTAAATTTTTACATATCATATCAAATTCAGCTCCAAGTGTCAGTCAGTGCCCTGCTCTGGACTTGAATCAGGATGGCCAGCAGGAGATTACTGCTCCTCCCTGTTTGTGTCCCTATTTCTGCCAAACTGAAATAGGTAACATGTCTGTGCATTGCAGAGCACCACTAAGCCTTGGCAGATGTAGCTTTGCACAAGCATCTGCTGAATGCTGCCTGCCTACATGTAACAGGTTAATCTCTGCTAAATCCTTGACCTAACAGTAGGTGAAATGACACGCACCTGGTACAGAACACACGGCAACTAGAACCGAGCCAGAAGACTTGGCCAGGATGCAAAGAAGAACTTTGTCTTTTAAGTGATTAGTACAGATGAATCGTGCACAAAAAAAAAAAAAGGTCAGTTTTGATTTCAGGTTGTCTTTAAGGGATTTTTCCACACGCGAGTCGACAATCGCTCATCCCACATTCATTTTTGACAAGTGGCTGCAGGTAGGCACAGCAGCATAGGCCAAGCAGCAAGCAGGCTCAACCCTGAGAAACCATCGCAAGCGTGCCCGAGACAAGCACACGCACGCACGCTTCCGAGTTGAAAAGTTCAACGCAAGAATATCGGCTTTGGCCAACATTTGCCAACTTTGGCTAACAAACTTGCTTGCTACAGAAGCAAATGAGTGATGTGATTAATCTTTCTCAGATAGTTATTAATCAAAAGTAAGTCATTGTGGTAGGCTGACTTAAGTAGGCATGGGTCAAAATGTGCTACTAAACCCAAATTCTACTTGCATAATTATTTTTTTTTTTTTTTAAACAGTCGCACTGTAAAACCCTGCTATTCATCAGGTCATTTCAGCTAATGTTAGAAGCTGATTGCTAGGGAACCACATTCGCATTCATACATTCCCCCTGGTAACCAGGACACAAAGCTGAAGTTCTGGTCCTACTCACTAGTTTTAATCCCAGCAGCAGGAAGAGGCCTGACATGTCATCAGAGACGGAGGCAACGAAGGCAACAGAAAACTGATCCCACCCAAATCCAATAACAAGGAACTGACACGAAACCTGAGAACGAGCTCTTTCAGGGGGTAAACTTCTCAACATTTAGTATCAGTCAAGTTGTTTATTAACTTCAGCTAAGCACTTCAGCCTTAAAAACATATAGAAGGTGCACTGGGTGCACTGTGACAAAACTAACTAACAGTTTAGAGTGCTCAGAGGTCAGTGAAGTTGTCCAAAGACTGAGGCTTAGGAATAAGGTTTGTCTAAGGACATGCAGGTTATCTACGTCTGGGAACATCCACTTTCATCCTGTCTGTAAGGACAGCAACCTTCCGTCTCACGGCTAAATAAAGTGCCTGAAATCACGACCACGGCGGCAACAACAGCATGCTCTCCCAGTCTCGTCGTTATCTGCGAGGCTCATCAGGCGCTGATTGAGGCCATTTTGAGCCACAAATGCATCAGCCAGCGCTCTTCACAGGAAACAGGAAGTCATGCTTTTAAGCTGTGTGCAACGGTGACACGTCAGGTGATAAGAGATGAGAGACCTTTCCTTCACATTCCTGGCATTTTTCAAAAACATCAAGCGGAGGGGGAATTTATTTTGTTCACCAAAACATAAGTCAGGAGCACAGACGCACTCGTGTGTCACTGACCCTCACAGATTTGAACATTCCTGTTAACAAATCCATGCAGTCAAAAATAAGAGTGCATTTAGCAGTGCAAGTTAAGCTGGTGAGGTCTGGAAACTCCTGGCACGTTCCAAGGCTAATTGTGCAGGTGGGCTGTAAGCCCCGCCCTGGTTAAGCTGACCTCAGTGTCACTAGGCTGATCTATTGCAGCACTGACCCATGGGCACTGCTGCTACTCTTGCCAAAAGACTCCAGTTTGAACCCTTCGAAGGCAGCAAGGGATGAAGTGGATAACGTGTTTGGAACACATTGATAAATACACAGGCATTCATTTCACTAACTAGTCAAGGGTACAAACAGTCTAAAAACACGGAGGAGTCGATTAAAACCATACAATACACCTGACTATGAATTAACTGGATATACTCCAAAGGCCATACCATATAGACCCATGTGTTCTGTTCACTTCTTAACAATACTATTTACCCAGGTCATCTTTTTAGATTTCCTAGAAATACAACCAACATTAATTTTAAAATCCCTAATCTATTTTCTGCTAATTTCAAAAATGAATACAAATGATAAAAGATAGAAATGGAGCTCCAAAAGCACTTCCTATGGTTGAGGATGCTCCTGATGGCAGGCATGTGTTGTACACATGAGATTGTAAATAAGTGACGGAGGGAACGGGACAGCAAATAAAATGTACCTTTTTGGTTAAGATTAACAAAGAACAGTCATTTTCAACTCCATTTCACCTTCTTACTCTTAGATCAAAAAGTCCCTGAACATCATCTCTATAAATCTTACCATCTCTAGAACTTACATGTAAAGTTTAATTTTTATTACTGTTAGACTTTCAGTAGGGTCGTTTTGGGCTGAACAGAACACAAGGGTTAATCGATATAATATTGACTCTGTGACAGTCTCACCTTTGGTGAACTTCATGTAATGGACCCTTTTTTTGGAGGTCTTGGATTTTTTCTCCAAACTGAAACCTTGGGTCGGGTCCTGGGGGGGTTCTGTACACACAAAAGATAGTCAAGTTTCAAAACTGAACTGCGATCAGCATCTATTCTCGATTGTCTCAATAAATAAATGCATCGTGTCATTATTCCTAACTATTGTCAAACAACTTTTCAGTTTACGGATCACACCGCTCTAAAACACTTCATCTCATCTCAATTAACTTGAATTGAGCCGAGTGAATTAAAGCAGGAAAACCAGTCAACTGAACAGTCTGGGAAGAGCGTTTATTAACACGGGTAGAAAAGTCTGATTTAAAATCATGGCTTATGGTAAGGGCTTGTAAATACCAAAGGCACAAAACAGCAAACTACACACTTTGCTACAGTCAATTAAAAATTAAAAATAAAAGCTGCTTGCCCATTGAGTCCTGTTTGTTACAACGGCGCCACCAAGTGGTATTTCAAGTGCTCTCAAAAACACTGAAAACTGTGTAGTGAAAGTTTCTCAATCATTTATTTCATTTTGATCATTATTGGCCTGCAGAAGCACATTGACCCTCATTAGTATGATGACAAATTTATCAGCATCCGTTACCTTGAGTGTTGTTTTGCCCATGGCAGTTGTTGAGTTCAGCAAGAAGCTGATTAAAATCATCTTGATGAGCAATCCAGTTATCCTGCAAAGTCACAATTGCCCACATTATAATGATGTAGTAGTTAAACTGGTTAGAACATAGTAATATAATTAAGGTTTGCAGATGAGTGCAGCCTCTCACCTCATTGTAGTTTGGGGTGCCCAAACCCAAGCTGTTGTTCTTCAATTTAACCCTAATGTGGTCTGTAGCACCCTGTTCACTTTTACCAAGACCCTAGAAGATGCACAAATCAAGAAGAAACACATTATTATTGAAGCTACAGTGTGTAGGATTTTTTTTTTTGTTAAAAAGGAAAAGAAGAAAAAAATGCATTATTGAATCAGACTAGCTGCTGCGAGTTGCCCTGGAAATCCTGTAATAGTTATTCACAGTCAGAGCTGTTGGGTTCAAATTGGCAGGAATGTTTCACTATTTACTATATATAGTGAAAGTTCTGCATAGAGCACTGTACAGGGCAGCAGTGAGGGATACACGGCATCTAATTCAAGCAAAACTTTGTGAGTGAACCGAAAACACGTCATCGTAACTTGCTGTCTAAAAGTCAAATATGTGAACTGAAACCATGAAAACACAGGAGTGTTAAATGTGATTGTCTGTATTAAATACACAACACACACACACACCACACACACCACACACACACACACCACACACACACACACACACACACCACACACACACACAGACACACACACCACACACACACACCACACACCACACACACACACCACACACCACACACACACACACCACACACACACACCACACACAAACACACCACACACACACACACACACACCACACACACCACACACACACACACACACCACACACACACCACACACACACACCACACACACACACCACACACACACACACACACAC
>JAOUQW010000032.1:2597740-2631970 GCA_028565825.1 Olivaichthys viedmensis
CTCCCCCCCCATCCCCTCCCCCCCGGCAGCAGACAGACGCAGTGCTAAGCATATACCGCCGTTTGTGAGGAATGTGTGATGGGAAATTTAGCTGGTTCACGTCGCTGAACGATTGTGCAGCTTGTTTTTGTTTCATGTCATTTCTGATTTCTGGTTTGCGTGCTTGTTTGATTTGTCAAATGCCTCACGATTGGCATGATGTCATCGCTTTCGATGTGGAAATATAGGGCTCTCACACACACACACACACACACACACACACACACACACACACGCGCGCAAAATGACAGCTTCAGTGCCAAACTAGATCAGATAAATAGAAACTCGTGTTTCCACTTCGTTTAGAAATTAACATAGAGAAATACAGCAATATTTGATAGGTTTTCATATTCTACAGAATTCACAGTAAATCTAAACGCGCGCGCACACAAACTCCACATGACAGTGGATGCGTAACTGTGAGGTGGCCTACACAAGCCAACAAAACCAATACTCCCTAAGTGACCTTCCATTTGGTTGGTTAACCCAGTCAAATAAAATGCCAATGGATTTAAAGCAAGATTAGTTTGATTTTTGCCCCAAAATCCATATACAGTTACATGCAAATTAGATACTGATTAGCCAGACTGTAATGTACCGATGTGTTGTGTTAACACATGTTAGTGATTTTATTAAGTCATGTATCATAAAAGCCATAAGTAGATATTTCAAAGTGCCACCTGTGGAACATCACTCAGTAAGTTTTAATGTGGCTTATCTTATTTGAATCCAGCATAAACCCACATCGGGTCACACTGGGCTGCATTGCTGAGCCCTTATTACAGTCATTCACACATTAAGGTCACTAAGATGGGGCGGGATGCCTCAGCACAGCCATTAATTACTACACTAGGCTTTTCGTCAAAGGCGTAACACGTACGGCGACAATTGCTTCCAGCTGGTAAGAAAACACTCCTGCCGAGTGTTTATTTATTCATGCACATCGTCCCGATTCTCCCAAGAGAGTCCCTGATGTTCAATACCCACTTTCTGTGTTCTCCTGGAAAGAAAATTTCTTTTATTTCTCCCGTTTTTTCCTCTTTATCATGCTTATGACTATCTCACTGCTTGATGCTATCCAAAGCCACTTGGCACTCAATTTGATGGGGTCTTTGCTATTTTATGTGACCACGCCCCCTGACCACAAGGCCAATTTAGGACCATGACCCTTAACACATCATCTGAGAGCTGATCTTAACAATAAGTGTTTAACATAAAATGCTATTGCTGTTGGTTTATTATTTTATGAATTTCATACATAAAAACAAGAATCAAAGTCTGTTAAACTCAAATTTCAGACAGGAATTTTTAATTTTTTTCCCTATTTCTGAGCTCTTAAGGTTGGGAAGTGTGTTCAAGCATGGTGTGACAATATTATTTCTGCCCTGTAGGATTACCTACATCACATGAGTGGTCAGGCAAGGGGCCAGGGTATAGTTGATTTTTTAGAACACACTTGCCATTGGCAGCAAGCACAGAAGCTAATATGGCGCTGATGAAGTAACAAAATGGCCCCTAAGATGGTAATGGGAAAGAGGTAAGGGGAAATACAGAGGGCATGTTACAAACATAATTAAACAGGGCCCAGCTCTGCAAGCAAGACCGTGAGCCATTCCTGCTAACCTACATCTTGCAAGTCTACAACATGAGTGATGCAAGGAGATAAAGGAAAATCTGAGGTTGATTATGCCGTTCAAGTCTTGCTTCCTGAGTGTGTTATACACTGTGCTTTTAAGCCCTTGTGCTGAAGCAGTGTTGTAAGTGTTATTTCTAATCACATTGGTATGGGCAAAAATGGCCTTGGGTTGGTACATGTAATTTAGGCTGCTTTTGTTGATTAATCCTGATTTCTATTCATTTGCTAGAATTACAAATTGGGCTGGTTTATAGTGAATTGGGAAGGTTGTAAAGCATCATTGAGATGAAAACAGGTATCTGAACCTGGCAACAAAATCTGTGTCTGTGTCTCGAGAGTCCGAGCTCTTTTGCTGGAGCATCTTTAAAGCATGACTGCACTCAACTGTACTTGATATCACAACTGCCTTTGCATTTTCTCCACATTCCCAGGCTATGACACTGCTCTGAACCTCTAGGGAGCACAACGTACTCTTACTCTCACTCTTTCACTTTTCCTCAAAACATACCAATAGCATAGAGCAGGGTTTCCTAAACCTGTGCTCTGAAAACCCCAGATGATCTACATGTTTCCTCTATTCCAGCTCCCAACACACTGGAAACTAAACAATCAACCTGATTTAAAGGGGCCAGGAGCTAGGAGAGAGCTAAGATGTGGACAGCTTGGGGGATCTGAGGACAGGGTTTGGAAGGTGCTACTGAAGACTGTCACTGACTACTTCACCGTGTCTTGCTTCATAGAACTTCTTACTAACTCACCATCACATTGACAAACTACAAAGAACAATAAACGTTTAATTCAGACAAATTGAAGTAGAAAACTCACAGTTGACAAGTGGAACCTCTAAAGTGTATGCTGCAGGAAAGGCACATAACAGATGCCTATACGACTACTAATAAGGTGAATAAACAAAGACAGAGAAAGTGTACATGAGGTTTGTGTCACATAAAAAGGGCACAATATACAGTGCATACGAAAACACAGGCACACACCTGTCTATATAAGGTCTCACAGTTGATGATGTATGTCAGAGTGAAAACCAAGCCATGAGGTTGAGGGAATTGTCCGTAGACCTGTGAGACAGGATTGTGTCAAGGCACAGATCTGGGGAAGTATACAAGAAAATTTCTGCAGCATTGAAAGTGCCCAAGAGCATGGTATCCGCCATCATTCTCAAATGGAAGAAGTTTGGAACCACCAACAGTCTTCCTAGATCTGGGCGCCCAACCAAACTGAGTAATGAAGAAGGGCCTTGGTCAGACAGGTACCCAAGAACCCAATGGTCACTATGAATGAGATCCAGAGTTCTTTGTGGAGATGGGAGAACCATACAGAAGGATAACCATCAGTGCAGCACTCCACCAATCAGGCCTTTATGGTAGAATGGCCAAAAGGAAGCCATTCCTCACTAAAAGGCACATTAGAGCCGGCTTGGAGTTTGCCAAAAGGCACCTGAATGACTCTCAGACCATGAGATTCTGCCAAGAAGAATGGGAGAAACTTCCAAAAGAAAGGTGTGCCAAGCTTGTAGGATCATTCCCAATGAAGGTTGTCATTTCTGCCAAAGGTGCTTTAACCAAGTACTAAGTGAAGAGTCTAAATATGTATGTAAATGGAATATATCAGTTTTTTATTTTTAATAAATTTACAAAACGTTCTAAAAACCTGTTTTTGCCTCGTCACTGTGGAGTATTGTGTATAGACTGATGAGAAAAAAAGAGTTGAATCCATTTTAAGATGAGTCTGAAACATACCAAAATGTAGGAAAACGTAAAAGGGTCTGAAAACTTTCCGTATGCACTGTATTCTGGCTTTCTCTTGGTATTCTTGCCACTTTTTCCAGTTAAAAGAACTGTGCTGCTTTGCTGTCCTCCCAGTCCACTAGTTAAAGTCATAATGTGCCCCTTTGCCTTCCTTTCCTCTCTGCCTGTGTTCCTTTCACGTAAAGCTCCACTTGACCTCCATTCCTGTCAAGGAAACTGGAGCATCTGTCGGCCTCCCCATTATTGCAGACTTTTTTTTTTCCCATCTGGGGTTGTTAGAGCGCATTGCCCAGCTTCTCACTCTCTCCAAGTCCTTCCCACATAGTCTATCAGCGCTCCTAAACTCAAACGGACATGTGCAGTGTCCTAATTCTCTCTGGTGTCCTCTCTCCATGTCAGACCCTATACCTAAAACTATGGCAGGGTCTTCTGCTGGTCAGAAGAGCTTATTTCATGCCTGTGTGAGGTGTAGAAGCTTTTTGTATCAGGTTGTATCCCCACCAGACCCTTATGTTATTCATGTTTTTCTGAGCTGCTGATTGAATATCACTCATGGGATTAGAGTATGGTTGGTTAAACAATGCTAAGACTGTCAGTGAACTGTCATTTTTTTGGGTGCCCACAGACAGACAGACACACACATGCATAATTTCTTTGGGTGCAGTCACATACAACTCAGTTTACAGTCATTCAATATGTGACTGTGGCAATGCCGAAGCGTCATCCATTGCATATGGGGTTTTGTGTGATGCATAATCCATTGCAGCCTCCAGATATATTTATATCCAAACCCATAAACAACCTGATTTTCAGCACAGGGCAAACCAAAGTGGTGGCATATTTGTTCAAGAGCAATAGATGTAGTTCAACAACCTTGTCAAGTGCTCTCACAGCGGCTACAGCGAACCCAGCAGCAGACAATTCAACAGTTTGCACCTGCTCACCTGTGCTCAGAATCGTCCAGCGGACACACAAAGACTATGCACAGCCACTTTCAAGGTAAGGGAATGCATTTATTGCATGGCCTTCCTCTAGTCTTTTCTAGGCAGTCACTGAAAGCTTTTCAATGACTCCCTGTTTGCACCATTATCACAAGCATTCGAAATTCTATAAGATCATATTGGCACTTTGTGCTGGTTAGAAAGTGCATGGTGTTGTAATATATTATGTATATATGCCAACAAATATGATGAATTAACACAGCAAGTGTGGTTAGACTCAGTTTTGGCCCAAATTGTAGGGGGGAGTATGAGATGAGTGGTGTAGTCACATGAGCATCATGTGTAATAATCAGTGCCAAATGCACAGTTGATTCTTATGACTAATTTGCTCATGTTTTTGCTTGTTGGTGTTAAGATGGTTAAGATGACTAATTTATGTGTGCTTGTGTCGGCTTGGCTGTAAACTGTAGTGACTAATGAGTGTGAGTGTGTTTACCGATTGGACCGCAAAGTGTCATGAATAATTTCAATGTGTTCAAACCCACCATCTGGGTTTAATATTAGGACCATTTTTGTTGTTGTGCACCACCGCTCCTGACAACTAACGTGTTTGGACAGCTTCTGAAACTGTGTGAGAGACAGGGAGTGAGAGATGGAGCGTGTTTGTATACACGTTACAGTTTGACATTTTTGAGTAGTCTCCAAGCTGGCAAACTCTTAAAATATTTTTTTTTACTTTCTGCACTGTATAGAATAGCAGAGTTTGTTTTGTTATGGCCATTGGATAAATGCATGTCACATTTGTTTTTTAACCCTCAGCAAATGGTGGTCCCCAGGATATGCCTCTGGGCATTTCCAGCCTCATGGGCCAATCAAATGTTTATTTCATTTTGACCAATGAGGCATGTCGCTGAAGACACTGTTTTTACTGTCAGTCATTTGTAAAACCGGAGGATCTTTTGTTTATCCAGCCACTACTTTGCCATCACACCCTGATGCTCACGTGCATAAATTTATCAGGTTGTGTTTTAGGATGTGTAGCATCTTTGAGACATGTCATGTCTGATTATTTTTTTAAAAACTCTATATTTTCTAAGAAAAACCCTTACCTTATTTACACATAAGGTATCTGTCATCTTGTCTTCTAATCTTCCCTGTGATATTTGCAATGCCAGGATGGTTGGTGTAAACCTGTGTATATCTTAAATTGACCCACTGTTAATAGCCTGTGGTTAGATATTGCAGTTATGCCTCTCTATCTCTCTCTATCTCATGGCTTCCCTCACTAATGACTCAATTTTGTACGTCTTGCACTGCAGAGGCTCATATACGTATATGAAGCCACGAGATCAGGGGTGGTTCTAGAGTGGGGGTCAGGAAGGCCATGACCCACCTTAAAATGTGATTGTCCACCCCCCAATTCCTTGTACCACTTTCAACAAAATGCAAAAATATATGGGCAATTAAACGGGAAGTGTACGCAAGCCTGGTTTGCGTCGATTGATCCGAGGCTCACGTGCGATCAGAAGCTGATACATTACAGGAAAAGACGCGCTGATCTCTTTTGAGGCAACTGAAGGGCCAGAGGGTTTATTGATGAGCGGCTTCTCATTAAGAGGCAAGCTGTATTTTTGTCTGATTAACCCATTTTTAAGTGCTCATATTGTTTACCCAAATAAACATCATCACAGTGAAGCGACAATGGTCTAAAAAGCATAAAGTCAACTGAAAAGTGTAACAGAATAAATGTTCTGAGCAACTCAGAATGAAGAAGCTGTTGGTCCTTCATGCCGAGGACGAAATTTCTTCACGAATGGTACAATCCGGCCAGAACGCATCATTTGTGAGCGAATCTGCAGCAGACTCCGAGAACACAGAGAAAGAGAAGACACAGATGAAGAAAAATAAACTTAAATTAAATAGCTTTTAAGACAGCTTTGATATATAAAGAAAAAAAATCCCTTTAAATGCAGTATATGTTAATATGATTTAAACAGAGATTATAATGTTTTTGTGCCTCAAACAATGCTTTTATGTAATAATAAAAAACTTTATTTAATAATTCTATTTAAAATATCCAGTCTGATTTAATGATAAAAGTATAAGAATTCTCTTTAAATACAGAATTGCCAGGCAAAGGCCCTACAACAACTGGCTCTTTCAGAATCCTGGGTTGCAGTTTTATTTATTATAAATCTGCTTTAAGTCATGTATCATATTGGCTTCATTTAACTTGATATTGCTTTGCATGCAAGAATCGTGTAGGCTTTAATCTTTTTGCACATTAGTTGCGTAGTTGCTTTTTCTGAAATTTGTATAAGGCCACCACCCATATATATCCTCAGCTTTGGTGGCCACCCTGTTAATGCCTTCTTGCCCCCCCAATGAAAAAAGTCCTTGAACCGCCCCGCTTGGAGTGTCTGTTTCTAATCTGCTCATAATCGCTACCCTACTAACCACTCAATGTGATATTGCATTCTTTATAAATAATCATTGCTTTTTATCATACTCCCTGATCCAGCACCAAGCAAATTTGTACTTTTATCAAGTTTTACAGTCCAAAAAACATGATCACATACCAGCTGAAGCAGAAGGTGTGCATATGTGAGCTTTTGCCCAGAGATTAGTGCTGCTAAATGATTCCAAAGCAGTATAGTGCCTCACACCTCACCTCCATGTCACCTTTTAAACCTGAGAACTGACAGCACTTTAGTCCTGCACCTCCAGGTTTGATTGTACACAGAGCTGTTCTAGGCACACATTTGGATGGCACTATGGGAGATTAAGCTTTGTTTAATCAGTGAAGTCTTTAAAGAGAAAAATAGAGGGAAAGTTTAACTCTTATCTGTAAGCCAGGAATAAGACAGTGGGGAAATCCTTTCAGCCGAGAAGAGCGAGATATCCTCATAAATCCAAACCAAACGGTTCTGTAGCTTCGCCGGTGAGAAAGTATCTGCTTATATATTTATGTCTGCTATTTTTGTACTAGTGTGTGAGACAGCCAGAGCCAATTTAGACATCCCTGCACTGCTAACAGGGATTCCCTGCCTCTGTGCCTGTAATATCCACACCTAACACTGCCTTATCTGCAAACTCACTCTTTTAAGCGATTAGACCATGCTAGTAGTTTCATTTTACTCATATGTTTCATGTGCTGGAGTGGAAGAAGATCTTTAAATCAGAGGTCTTATCTGTACTTTTTTTCTGTGTATATTTATATAAACAGTTTTGTAATGAGATGAGGCAAGAATGTGACAAAATAAGGTAAAAGAGAGGCTGAGGAAAGATGGAAAAAGATGTACAGCACCAATCAAAGGTTTAAACATATCTAATTGAATGTAGGGTGGCACGGTGGCGCAACAGGTAGTGTTAGTGCCTCACAGGTCCAATCCTGAGCTCAGGTTACTGTCTGTGCGGAGTTTCGCATGTTCTCAACGTGTCTGTGTGGGTTTCTTCCAGGTACTCCGGTTTCCTCCCAAAAACGTGTGTGTGTGTGTGTGTGTGTGTGTGTGTGTGTGAGGCCCTGCCATGGACTGGCATCCCATCCAGGGTGTATTCCTTGAATACATATATTTTAAATTCCTGGAATTAATTTAAAATATATGTAAAACAAGTAATTTTTATTTAGAAACTCAGCCAACATTTGCCCGGTAAAGGTGAGCTCCAAGGTGGCTACTTCATTAAACTGGTCAAGGGAATGCCAAAAGTGTGTAAAGCTGTCATCAAAGCTACTTTAAGGAATGTAAAATATACGATTAACACTTTTTTAGTCACAACATAATTCCAAATGTGTTATTTAATATTTTTGATATCTTCACTGTTATTCTATGTGGAATAATAGTAAATAATAAAACAGTAAATATCAAAAAGAGTCAAAAACCTTTTCTATGAAGGGTGTGTCTAAACTTGTATTTGAGTAGAACTAAATGCAGGAATGCAGGACCTTTTAAAGATTTTTTAGCACTGTTTGCACACAGTGAATAGCTGTACACTTAGCTGTAGCTGTACAGAAGTAGTCAAAACAATCAAGAGTCAATGTTTTTTCAGTCCTTGATTTTACACAAAAATAATATAACACATTTTGGAATATACTACTCGACTAACTACAGTTACTAAAGTAGGCCGATATGTAATCCATTACATAGAATTATTACCCCAAAATGTACATGTGTTACCAAGTAAAACTGGATACAATGTATTCAGTTCTGCATGTTTTGTTTTTTTTCCTGCCATGATGAAAGAACCTTTGATTATAATTAAGATGATGAGTAGTTTGCTGAAGGCTATCAGGCTAAGGGCAGCATTTGAAGCTCTGTGATGTGAAAAAAGCAGAATATTTCTCTCTGGGTAGAAGGACTGAACTGAGTCTCATCTGAAGCAGTGCCCTGGTGCCAACACTGACCTAATTTAAATGTGGTGTCCTGCAGTGACCAATCACGTTGATGGAGCTTAATTGTAAAACCTTATAACAATACTCACCGCTTCTGTGAATTACATGAATTACGTCTCTTCCTATACATCTATGCATGTTGCCACCTTCAAACTCATACTTCTATACCTCTCTTTTGGTTTAGGAGGATTTTACACACTCAGACTCTGTCACTGTAATCCTAAGAATCCCTGACAGTTGATGTCATGTTGACTCCAGCACCAAAGCATGGCATTATGGAAGAACTCAAATAGCTATGTTGTTAAAGAACCCAAATACATGGAAGTTGAGCTCTATGCTAAACCCTAATCCAGGAATTTCTGCATGTACTAAAGGGAGACTCTGACCTTTTGTGTTTAGTCGCAGGAGACCCACCTGCAGTATTTTCTTCTAAGCGCAAGGATTTTTCCTTCATGTCTTGATTACGCCATATGACCTTCACAGAGGATGAAGCCTTTATTCTCCTGAATAGTTGTTCTCAAAATATCCTAGGAACTTCCTAATTGTTGACGATGGTAAGATCATAGTGAAACATTCAGGGGCTCCAGCCTAAAATATTTTCTTCCAGTATTTAGCATATATTTCTCAGAACATCAATGGCACAGTTAGACGACTACAGAAGATGTTTTTCACCAGAAACATTATTGTAGATGGTAAAACTGACATCACACTATCACCCATGAGACAGCCAGAGACAGTACCATTAACAAACCACACCATCTTAACCTTGATACTCCAGTGTATCTTCCTCCCTCCTTTCCTTCCACACTCACACCCACCCACACACACACACACACACACACACACACACACAGTTTCATCCCTCATTGCTTCCTATCACTCTCACTCCCCCTTTCTTTCTTCCTACCTCTCTCTCCCTCTCTCTGTCTCTTCCCCACTGCCCCCACCTCTGCAGGCTTGTCGCTGGCGGGTGTTGGGAGGCGCTGACAGTTGTATTAGCAGTCGATTGCAGGGTCACTCACACTCAGCTCCTCCGAGACTCAACCACACAGAACAGTACAGCAGAGCAGATCACAACCAAGCAGGGAAGCTGGGACAGAGCGAGAGAGAGTGTGTGTGTGAGAGAGAGAGAGAAAGAGAGAGGGACATAGAGAGAGAGTGAGAGAGAGAGAAAGGAGCCCAGAGCAAACGTTACCCATTGGTGCACAGTGGCTTGTTTGTAAAAATGTTCTGTAGCTGTGTATCTGTGAATGCTTTTTGTGTACGTCTTGAAAGTCTCTGGCTGAATGTGCACTGAAAAGCCTTCACATAGCTCCACATGAAAAGAATAATAATAAAAAAAGATTTCAGAGTTCTTCAGCTTATCACTGCAGGGGAATCCTTTTGAAGACCGGAGGAACTTTTTAAAGGCCTTCCATAAAAGAATAAATAACTAAAAACGCAAAAGGGTGTTAAATCAAGCAGCAAGATTTTATCCAGAGCAACTTGCATTAAGAGATTGTCTTCCAGCAACAACTTTGTACTATGATTAAAGACACAGTGGTGAGAACTTCAGCTGGCAATGAACCCATTGTCACGTGCGCGGCTGTGTACGCGCTTTGTGTTTGTGTGTAATTGCCCCTGAATCCGAGACCTCAAAAAAAAAGGACACAGCAAGCTGTCCGAGATGGCAGACGGCTTGGAGGAGTTGCTGCGGTAGCTCGCGGAGCATCGTCCGCAGATCGAGTGCCTCAGCACTGCCGTAGCGGTGATCGGTACGCCCCCGCCTCGGAGATGGCAGACTTCGCCGAGATATGCCGGGAGAGCGAGGAACAGCAGGCTCGGCTCGCCGTCTTTGCCATCATCATGGCGTGGCTCATCGCACAACAGCACCGCACCCCCCCTGTCGCACCTCCGAGACAGCCACAGAAGCCGCTCTGCACTGAGCTCTGCACCAGTCTCCCAGGAGTGGAGGAGAAAATCCCCCAAGAAGTTGATGCCGCGGGAGGCATGGCCGAATTCCCTGATGCCGCAGGAGGCGGGGCCGAATTCTCTGACGCCGCAGGAGGCATGGCAGAGTGCCCTGACACTGCAGGAGGCGTGGCTGAATTCCCTGACGCCGCATGAGGTGTGGCCAAATGTCGCCGCATGAGGTGAGCCCCCCCCGCTCCCCCCCTTGTGGGTGTCTTTGTTGGGAAGTTCTGTCACGTGCACTGCTGTGCGCATGACCTAGCGTGGCGGTCGCCATGGCGGTTTAAATAGCCATTGTGTCCCCGTCCAGTTTGTCTCGTATTGTTTAATGTTACGCGTTTCATGTTGTGTATCGTTTTGTGTTCAAATAAATGTTTGTTATTTTGAAATGGCTTGCACCTGTGTTCTGCCACCCATAAGTTCTTGGGCCATTCCCTGATTTTCTGCCTGTTGAGCTACAGCACCCTTTTGAGGCTTGTCTTAGCCTAAATCAAAGGCTAAATCAAACCATTACAGTCTTAATGAAACAATGATAGAACACAGTGGAAGGACAATGTTATTAGGAGCTGTAAGGATTTAAACTGGGAATTTACACTGGAATCTTATAGTTATGGATTATAAGGTATCTTACCGCAGTGCCATAGCCATAGGCTTCACGGTTGCTCCCAGAAATGCTTCCATATTGTTATCATTACACTATTTTGGTAAAAGTGCCGGAATGGGCCCACTACGGTCTGTGATACACCAATCTATTGTTGAAGAACTAGCCCCAACCAAGGCAGATGAGCAAAAGTTGAACAATGACATACTGTGTATGTTCCCTCCTGAGAGTGCCGTTTGCTTGCTTCTTTTTCTCTTCTCTCACAACTTATTCATCTGGCTGTACAACCAATCATAGAACTCTTTCGCCTGCCAACATGTTTAGTCGGCACTGACCAGGGCCATCTAAGTGCCAATGGCGTGGGACACACCACAAAAACTACGGGTGACGGTCCACCACCAGCACTCAATGGCATCCAACGGCTTATAGTCAGTTTGGTGCATCATGTGTCATATGAATTAGAGGGATAATTATATCTTGAGCATCTAACCCACCCACTACACCCCATGTGAAAAAAATGGCTAGTGAGTAGGGTGCAGAAAAAGCAGCAAGTAGGGGGTCCCGTCTGCTCTGCTGGAGATCCCTACTTATCGTGACACACAGCAAGGGGGCAATCGCAGCATTAGAGAACAAGATGGTCAGAACCGGGAGGAAACTTTCCACTAGTATAATAAAAAAAACACTTGCATCATAAGCAGACTTATAAGGGGCTTTAGTATTATAACTCTGTATTATTGGGCACCGATCAGGGTCTGGATTGGGAAACATTCTGAATTTGGCTCCTTATTTCTTTGAGTGCGGAGTATCCCATCCTGTTTGAGATTGTGAAATCACTACTGATCATCAAAACTCATGCTGTTCTCTGGCTCTTTAGAGTGTTACCCAGCCTGCAAAGTTATCTATGAAATAAAGTAAATTATATTTTATTTTCCCATAGGGAACATATCTGTCAGCCACAGAAATGCTTTCATTATCGCAGATGTGAGGAAGATGCTGTATGACGGTGCCATCTAAGGTTAGTAGCGTCAGTCTCTGTACTCTTCAGCTCCAAATCAGCAGGGGGATTGAGATGAGGGAAGGGTTACATTGCTCCATAGCTCTGCTTGTCATGGTTGCTGCAGGTTGACGGAAGGTTCCTGTGAGACTGTCTCAGGCTGTTTGTATGGCCTCAGGCTATACAGAGAGCTGCTCGATCTCTGAGGACATCACACACTCTGAACACAGACAAACACACGATGACAGAGATAGAGAGAGAAACAGAATGCATACATTTGTGTGGGTTTACCATGATGTAGTTAATTAAATAGACCTGAGTTGAGAGGTAATTGTAATGAAAACTGAAAAAGTGAAGATTCTTTGTAAGAAACAATGATAAAAAAGGTTTCTAACAGTGGAAAGCACCACACTGCTCTCATCCTTCTTTAATGGTCACCACTCGCATTTCCTTTAAATTCATCCTCTGTGCTGTCAAAATAGTTATATTAGTCAATGAAACCCATTAGAAAATGTACAATGTATGAGTAAATATCACATGACAAAACTGTTGGTGTTTATCCTCACCAACAACATAGTACACCTGATTTTTGGACAAATATTGTGATCATTTTATGATTATCGTGATGACAGAAACTTATATTTTTGCAAAAGGCAGAAATTAAAAATAAATAATAAATGTATGAATTATTACTAATAATAAATCTAAAATAAATTATGCTTGGCTGAGGTGGCAATGGTGGTGTCTTGATGTGATGTAAAGAACAGATAAAAGTTGATGTAAACAGATTTTTCAAATAAATAAGTTCCAAGTGTGATTTCTAGTTTCTCTATGACTGTTGGGGCTCTTGTGATCATGGTGCACACGCTAAAATAAGGCATAAGTTCACGGCGTTGTATATTCTCAGTATTTTCTTGAGCATCGGCGCAGGGGGCAATTATAAAAAGGATGGGGGTTAGAATACCATTTCAAGAGGTGTGGTTACGCATGCTTCTGCAATATCCAATCAAATCAGCTTCCACATTCCTTTTAAGAACCGAGTGTGTGCAGTGCAGCACAGTGACATTTTTGTAATACATACGACTAGATTTGATTGGCAGATTTTATCTTAGTATTTAGTGGTAGAAATAACCAGCTGGCTGACAGAACTTGCAGCAAATATGTTTTTTTTTGTCTTTTCTGTCACAAGATTTTACGTCAATATTTTAGTGGAAGCATTACAAATACAAAGACTTGGATACAGGTGTGTGTTTTTTTTTATTTTGAATGCCAACAGTCTAAAATCCACAATTCACAGCAAAAAAAAACATTTTCACACTTTTGTTTTTGTAGGCTGAAGAGTTATTGGATCTGATTGGATTTTATTTTAAGATAAACATATATTTTTTTAAATCTTTTGAGAGCGGGCCTAAACGTAAAGCATTAAATAAGGGTCATGCAAAAGAGAATGCAAAAGTACAGCACAACTCGGAAGAGGCGATCTGACCTATTGGTATCCTAACAGCATTGACACTGCTGATTATTATGTAAATAAATGGATTATTTTAATAGAGTTAATTTTTAATGATTTTTTTTATTGATTTCGGTGAATCCCGATGAGTCTCTCTTCTCATGGAGCTGGTGTGGATTTAAACGCTGGTTAAAATGGAAGCGTAGACCTGCAACTAAAAAATGCTTCATATAAGCTTTTGGTGTGAATTAGCCTTTAGCAGCCACAACTGAGTTGTTTGTTCTTATTTGTTACGGATAAAATAATTAAGTGTGTTGTATTTAGTTAGTATTTGGGTGAAGTATGTTGAAGTAGGGTAACAAAATGAGTGTGCATTCACAAAACTGGGTTGTAAAAAATGGGACAGGACTTTTAAGGCTGCGCTTGAAGTCAGGAAAATACCGTCTTGCCAGCGCCTGCGCTAACAAGGGGTCTCAGCAGGCAGTATTGCATGCGCATTTTTGGACCAGAGTTGGTTTTAAAATATCATTGTGCTGGCGGATTTTGAACGTCACACCCCCTGTTGCACTGCTGCACCTACTTCAGTGCAGACGCCTTCATTTATGACCACAAAAATTAAATGGAAACGGAAAAAAATGGCTTGTGCCCAACCAAAATAGCAATGCGCCCATTTTTATGCTTGCGCCAGCACAAAAATAAAGCCCTTTGTGTTTGCATGATGTTCTTTTGAGTATGCCATGACCTCTTCAGAATTTTCAGCATAACAACAAGTAGTTGATGGAAACACAAAATGTTACTTTTTAAAAAGAGATTAATACAATTGTGAAAGATTTCGATGAAAACATATCTACTGTTTATGTGCACATAAATGTTTTTATCATTTAGTGTGTATACCCTTATATCAACCATTCCTATGAATTATTTGCCATTGATAAAGTAAACCCACACAGCTTTCCAGAGCAAACAGACAGTGATTTGTAGATCACTGATGCCCTAGTTTGTGTTTACAGGCACTGTGAGTCCTCCTGCCTTAAAACACAGGCTGATCCTCTGTAGCAGCTACCAACAGGAACCAGAAGGGGCACAGGGGGGGGGGCATGGGAGGGGGCACAGGAGGGGGCATGGGAGTGTCAAAGCCCCGACAGTGAGAGCACTCGCCTACACACCCCAGGTGACTGAGCAGCATTACAGTCTGACTCACAGGCCACTAATGACTTATTGACTGAGCATGCTCCGTGTACTACGCTGTGATGTTCTTACTGCCTCTGTGGTGAGAACAGTATGGAGCCATTTCAGGTCCTAGACAAGCAGGTGTGCATGTGCGTACATACAAATACACATACACACACACGTTCTCGCTCTTTTCTGAATTATGTTTTACATTAGTTTTGTAGTTGCTTATTGCACTTGTGACAGATTATTTGCAGACGTACTGTAATGCATGGTTAATACCACATGTTCTGATAAATACAGTCCAATTTCAAATAGATCTATGACTCCCTTTGAAACAGCTGGCTTTGATATAAAAGCAGCTTGTGGCTTGTGGGTAGCTCACTGCAATGTAGTGTATCCATCTTCATCTACATTCTGCTCTCCTCTTAACATTATGCTCACCTGCTCAGCGAAACCATCTCCCCTCCAGGCGCCACAAAACTGTGATCAGGGGACAAATGAATTTTCTGTTTCCCATCCGTAGGTAGAGGGGGGGTGGTAGGGGGTAGAGGGGCGAGAGGGAGATTTTTTTTTGCTGAAATAGACTGGCTCCAGGTGTCCAGCAGAGATAGAGCGGAGTGAGTGTATGAGTGAGATTGTCAGGGATGAGTGCTTGAGCCAGCGTCGAGGGACAGAGAAGAGCGGCGACTTGTCTGGATTTTCTGCTGGCTGTTGGCATCAACACCTTTTTTGCTGCTTAAAGTGCTGAGTTTCGAGGGGCTTGTCTTCTCCAATTTGCTCTCAATGTCTCACTCTGACATTTTTCTGAAACGGTTGGCTCCAGAATCAAGAGTGGGAGGAGGCCTGGGCTTTTTTTTTTTGGAAGAGGAGGAACTAATTCTAAAATCAGGCTGCCATTGCTCTTGCATGAGAAAAGCTGGTTATACAACAACTATGACAAATTGTAAGGCAGGCTGTTTACACCATCAGTTTTGACATAAAAATAGAAAATGATATTAATATTTTCATAAATTAGGCCATAGGCTATGGGATTGTTTCTCAAAAAACAATTTTAGTCTGTTTCAGTGAGGTGGTTTCACTTTGAATGTTCCTGAGAGTGTTGATGCTGAAACAGCGGCTGAGTCTTCTTTAATGGTGTTAATCTTTTAGATCAGGGCCCACACACACACTCTCACATCTCTGTCCAACTTTCCACCCTCTTTCCATCCTCCTCCACCCCACTGTCACCTCAGAAAAAATGAGTGGGTATATTCTCAAGCACCTTGAATGCAAAATATTGAAATTTTTCTAACCAGGTTGGTTATTCGTAAAAGTATACTGTGAGGTTCATTTACCAAAGATGCAACACTACATCCAAAAAATGAATTATTTTCCTTTGAATATATTTTAAAAATAAAAGTAGATCTTCTAAGTGAAAAATTATACTTCCGTGAATGTATGGGCATTGTTTAAAATCTTGCTCGATTAAAAGTGGAAGAAGGAGGTCAAAATGATTATCTAGTGAGAGTAAAAAAACAAAACAAAAAAAAAGTGTTACAAAGTGTGATAAAATTATGAAGGTTGAGGTTAGGGGTTGGAAATCTTACCTTTCCTGCAACTTCATTTGTATAAAATTGAGCGAAATACAACCACATCACCCACCTTTGTTTGAATTTGTATAAATTTTTCATGAGATAAGGTTGTTGTTGTTGTTTTTAAGTAAAAGTAAAAGTGAGACTAATAGGCAGCCCTCACGTAAAGATAATTGGTTGTGGTGTCCATACAAATTAGTATAACCAGTATAGATTTAATTGGCTGTTTAAAATATAGTTAATAAATAAAGCTGAAATGCACAGAAAGACGATTAATTGAATTGGTAGCTGGGCAAAAGTTTTAATATTTCAGTCATGATCTTGTTTTGTAACCATTTGTAACTAGTACTTGAAAAGGAAAATCTAAATGAAAATGTAAGGAGTAAGAATTATAGATTTTTTCATGGAAATTTAATTAAGAGTACAAGTATTAATTTTCAGTTATACTTAGGTAAAGTACAAATCCCCTAAAATAATAGTTATGTATAGTATCGAAGTACAATTACTTAAGTACTTTTCACCTTTTCCAGAATATCTTTAATGTGTTCAGTTTTTAACCCTTACTCTAACTAACATCATACATTACATTTCCATCCTGGATACATTTAATTTTTTGTGAACTTTTAATATATTTGTTTTTGCATATCCCATATAACATATAAACCATGAAATATCTAACTATGTTTAATGTTTTGTGGTCATTTACAGATTTCATCACCTTTACTTTGTGGCAAAATTGAAGGTTAACCTCTCAAACTCCCAGGACCCATCTGTTTGTCCAGACTTACATTTTTCCACTTTTGTAACTACAAACTATTCCTGTTTAGTTTCACTTTAGTTTGTGGATAATTCCCAGTAGTTACTGAATAATATGCTTCAAGATGAATAACTGGGTTGTAATTGGATTAATAGAAAGAAAAAATAGAGGGAAAAATAAGTTAATTTTTACAAATTATCATCATTATTTTGTTACTCATGCAGCATTGAGGTATTTGCGACCCCAAACAATGAGGAAGTAAAGCCAAAAAATATCAACAAGAGTTAAATGTTAAGAGTTAAAATAACTCAGAGCTCCAATACACAATTGTAAACAAAGGAACTTCAACTGTATCACATTCAGACACCAGTTATCAAATGATAATGAACTTTTTTGGTGCCGAAATGAAACTGGCTGTATTTAGGCATGTGGGTGCACCAGCTGAGAGCTGGTACGTGGTAGGCTGCTGGACTGAGTCACGGTGAATCACCTGCCAGTGTGTAGGCTCTCAGAACAGTAGTGAATGGAAATATGACCTAACTTATCATAGTGGGAGTGTGCACCCTCTTCCCACCACATACACAGCAGAGCCCACTAATGGTATAAACTATTAAAGATTGCTCTCTCTCTCTCTGATCAGGGGTGTGCTCCTATTGGAGCTTTGGGATATCGTGTTTATCTGCTTGGGTGGGTTTGCATGGACTGAGGTTTAAAGTCCTCTCTATGCCAGTATTAGTAAATGGTGCTGATGTAACACATCTGTTTGTCTGACCAGTCTGGAACATTTACATACCCAGCATGTGTGGAGGATAGTTATGATGTGAACTGGAACGTCTTTGAGCTGGTCTTGTGTGGTTGGTTATGGTTGTGTAGGTTAGTCCTGCTGTTTTCGGTCCTTAATGTCCTTTCTGTTTGTCCTACTGAAATCCTGCAGTTATGGATCTGGAGTTGGAGAAACAGAGTTTAAGAGTTTACATGGATAAGGATGGTGGTCATTATCTATGTCATCATCACTGACTCTCTGACCTTAACCCTTTCCGTTTTTACCTTATTTTCTCCTGTTATTCAACTCCAGTGATTGTTCATTATGCAGTGTTTTCTCTCTCTCTCATTGCCCTATCAATGTCTTGTCACCCCAGTGCCAATGAGCCCAGCCACATTGTCCTACCCTTGCTTCCTTTCTCTCTGTTTGTACTGTACTGACCTCTCACCCAGGAGAGATCAATATTCATGGATGAGGGGTTTGTGTGTGCATGCCAAGTAAGGGGACTGGATGAAAGACGAGAACTCTCTTCTGGGATTAACTAAAATGCTAGTTGAAAACGAAGTGTAGACATGGCTGGAGTTTTATGAATGAAATGAAAACCTTGGAAGTGATCCCACCTTCATTGACAGGAGTCACAAGGCCTCACAGCCTCTCAGACCTAGGGTCTGCTCACTTTCACGTGGTGATTTCCAAGGGCTTCTGAATCCTCTGCTGTAAAACCTCATTCCAACATTGGTGTGAGTTAGATAACAGCTAACTCCAGAGTGAGCTGTGGGTAGATGATGCCACTTTCAAGAAACATAACACAGCATATCATGAGCTCAGACTGAGATTTTACAGTTTTATTGTCTTATTATAGATCATTAAAAAAAGTGTAGCACATCCTAATTGTCTTAGTCTTCTGTGGTTTTAAAACATTGGTCAGGAATAGCATAAACAGCACCATAGCTGGTCCTAGCTCAGTGTTTTTCACAGAGCTTCACTGAGGCCTGTTTATTAGTACCATCAATCATTCTGTTAAAGTGATTCTCATTTTATGCTTTAAAAAGTTAAAGTACGAGTTACAGTAATGCACAGAGCAATTTATACTAAAAATAAATGCACAATCGGTGATATCTTTTTTCTGCCCACTTTTATTCTTTAAATTTTGTTTCATGAACATGAAAGACAGTAGATTTTTATGGGGACGAGTCCTTGATCAAAGAATCTAATCCTCATATTGAGTGCCTCTGGATTAAAGTGACTCGAGACCCACTAGCCCAGAAGCACTGCATACAGTGATGAGCATATGCTTAGTGTTGAGAGACGGCCTAGGGCCGGAATGCAGCTCCTTTGCCACTATAAAGCTGCCATGTGACAGTGCGTGCATAGAACTGGCAACATGGCCAGTGGAGTGAATTATGATGAATCCTGACTGTGAAAACCTAGGCCTAGAGGCACAGGAAAATCAAACAGTTCCCCACAGGAACACTAACACCTCCTTTGTTGCTGGAGTTTTCAATAATTGTAACTGATTACAGTATCCTGTAAATGGCAAACTCTCACAGGAGTGAAGATGAATAAAAAGAGTGTGTTTGTTTATCCTCCTGTGCTTGTCCTGGGTTTTTTAGAATACAGCATGCTAATAATAAGCACACAGGATGTGATGCTGCTCTGATTTCGTGCATTTTTAATGGAAAAATCCCCAGAATATTGCCATGAAAGTGCTAGTGCGAGTATGCAGATGTTCGGAGGCACACACATCTATCATCATCATAAAGGCGCCACTAAGCTGCGAGGCAGGCGCCCACAGGCGTCTGGGGATAAGGGAACACTATCAACACAGCCTCAAACATTACATATGCAGTATCAAACGTTCTCTAAACGCTCCCCCTGCAAGAGCTCTGCATGGCGAGGTTTACCACGCACACTCTTCCTCTTCTGTGCAACGCTACAATGAGGGTTAAACACAGTCTATATTGATATTCAATCCCAATATACCTTTTCCTCTCTTACTCATTCCCTCCTTCCATCCCCCTCTATCTATCTTTTCATCCTAATTTACCTCCGTCACACACTCACTCCCCCTACCCCGAAGAAGCATAGTGGATATGTCCAGCAGGGCTTGAGAGAAGAGGGGCGGGGGTGGACACGAAATGGTACAGTCCGATAGATGGAGCGGGGGAGAGACGGAGAGGCAGAGTGTGTGAGTGGAATAGCAAAAGAGCCCCAGAGATGAGGGGAGAGGAAGGGGGAGGTGGAGGCACAGAGCCAGAAAATTGCCTTGCTTGTTTGGTGATTAGTTTACCTACTGGGTTCTCCTTCTCTTTCCTGGTCTTACTCGTCTTTTCTTCCCCTCGCTCCTTGTGCTTTCTTTCTTGCCCAGATCATCCCTCCATCGTTCAGGCTGTTTTTTCTCTTTCTGTTCGTTTCTGATTGCCCTTGATCTTTCTCGACTTGTCTCGAGGCTGGAACATTACAGTTTGGCTCAACACAGTATCTCATGAAGACAGTGTCTCATGTGCAGTCTCTCCGACGGAACCCTGAAGGAGATTCGGGGCACTGTAGGCTTTAGATAAGTCAGGTCAATTTTACTATTCCTTTTTACACAGGACAGGTTTCACAGCTGCTTCCTAGTCAGACGTTATTAAGAGGGAAAAAAGGTTCTTTTTGAATTTTTTTACCATAGGTCTTTTTGCAAAATACAGCAGTGAAACCAGGTTATTTACAAAGACAAACTACCCACATATGCAGACACCAGCAAATACTCTTAGAAAAGGTTCAGCTTGTGGGTTTAAACTGATTACATGCAAGCTTGGGACCATAAAACACCAGGAATCAGACATTTTTTTTGTATTTGCTTTGTTAAAGTTCTTTGATAACATAAGCCAACAATTCCAATTACTATCCCCAATGTCAGTAACCCACACTCTAGATGGGGCATTTTCTATGGATTGCAGTCCTCTGAAAGGCAAGTAGGTCAAGCTTTGTCATTTCATCCTGGCTTAGTCAAGCCTCTTGTTTGGTTAATGTGAGCCCTCAATCTCAAGAAAGGTTCCCATCCTATTCTATACAGTGCAAGTCCTCCACTGTCTTACTTTCTGATAAAAATCAAAACGATCTACCATCTTTCCTTTGTCTTGTTCTGTTTGGGGTCTTTTAAAATCACAACAACCAGCAAAGTCCCTTGCGGCCCTATTTTTGTAGGGAAAAAAACCTTGTTTCTTCAAAATGGTAACTTTTTAGATGATTTACTTTTTTCTTTTCTTTTTTACATCTGTTAAAAGTAACATTTTTGCTTTTCAAAAGACTGTACAAACATTGAATCTGTTTTTATAAATATATTTAACAAGATATATTTTAAGAGATACAAGGTTTTCACAAAATATCATGTGGAGTTAACAAGAATTTGAGTGGATCACATCACCATCACCATGCCTGCTGTTTGTCATTTTGATTGTGACATAATTTTAAACATCCACTGTTTTATGCAGTGACAGCAAAATTATAGATTAGAATAATTTTTTTGAATAATTTTATAATAAAGATAGAATTCATAACCAAAGGACTTGGACAGATTTTATTCTAACTAATGTTGGATAATTTCTGTTAGTTCATTTATTCTAAAAAGTTCACTCAATGTAAATCACAGTTGCTATTTCCAAATGGTGTTAAAAAAAAGTTGTTACAAGGTTGTTCTAATAGTAACCGTATACTGTTTTATTTTTCTACAGGATCAGTTATGAATGGACATGAATGGACTATCCAGTGGGAATTGGTCCTGAATTTTCCATTAAACATTTTCCCATCAGTATGTAATGGTTTTAATGATTCTTAATTGAATACTGGTCAGTTCTATCCAGATAACCGTGAATGACATTATCAGTGTGTTTTGTTTCATTGCACACAGCTTGAAATATCACAGAAGTCCATTAGATCTATTAACTCACCATTAAACCATCACTTTATTACTACAAGGCCACCATCAAAGACCACCAGACTCAGTCATGGATCACCATTAGGACCTTTTACATTGTGGTAACAATCCATATGGAAAACACAAAATACCATCACAAACCATTACAAAACAGCCAGGAACCAATAAAAACTTTGGCTAGAAACTAATGGTCACCACAATTTTTTGCCGGGTAAGGAATGAATACAGTAGCAGAAGAAGATCACATTATAGGCCATGGGAAGCTTGGTCATGTACCTTAAGGCCATGTGTGCCTGGTGTGGTGGCGTTACATTGACCAGTTAACAGGACTCAAGCTTTCAGTACTTATCAGCACAGCGCTAATCTACAACTCCAGGCACAGGAGAGCTGTGGAGTTATTTGCGGGCAAATATAACAACAGATCATTGCCTGGTAGAGCAATGGTTCTTTGGCTGGAAAACAAATTCAAAAGGGCAAAGCTTCTACCCAATTAGCTGCTTTCTACTCCCCTGGGGCAACAATGCTTTACATGTGCACCCTCTGACCGTGATGGTGGAGTAGCAGGTAAAGCACTTTTGTAGCTGAGGATTTCTGCTTGGGAACTGAAACACAAGAACTAGGGGCGCAAGGACAGCAGGTCTGAGGTTTGTCTAAAAGAAGTCGCATAAGGTCTCATTAGGAAAGTGAGTACACGTCTGTACCGGTCATGATGACAAGATTTGAGTCTTTACACCCAAGGCTCAATGTTAACTCATTAATCAGAGACTAATATGGCAGACCAGATGACAGTGAATGGGAGGTCACAGATGATTGCATGGTCATAGTTTGTGCTGCCAGACGAAGGCAGTTGTGCCTTCGTCACTGCCACCTCCTTCTCCTTTTCATGGTGAGCTCACGGTCATGTGATCAGTGGTCTTGCCACCCACATGAGCGGACGGCTACTAATAGTGACAAAATGTGGCCATGCGGAGGGAGGCAGAGCGTGAGAGGCTCCACTGTTGACTGGGCGCTATGAGACTGTGGGAAACACAAACGCACATACAGTACATATGAGGGAGTCGAGCTTTTGTTTGCAAATAAAATTCACCTCTATTTAATTCATTGATATAAAACAGTTCTATTTATTGGATCAGTATTGAATTCTGTCCAGTTTTTGAGATTAGTTTAAACAAGAGTGATACTGACCTATGTGTCCAAAAATACCCAGTAGATTCTAGAGAGATTTTAGTATTGTTAATTATTTGAGCTCTTGCCTTAAGAGGCACTCATGCTGAGCCCACAGTTCCATTGGCGAACATTAGTCACTATTTGACAAAGGAAGTTGTTTACTGCCAGCGAGAGCTTTGAGGAGCTGCAGCGTTGTCACAACACTGTCAGTGCAGGTCTAATGTACTTAATCTGCACGTCTCTCTCTTTCTACTCTCATTTTCCTGAAGAGTTCCTCGTGCCTCTGTCACACACACAAAGATGGGTACACACTAGAGAGGTGTACGGGTATGTGCACAGTGGTAATACCACGGTTATCCACAGGTATGGAGACAAAAATATATAAAAATATACCCCCAGTGACTGACAATGAAAATGGACATTTTTATTCTTATTCCATTGCCACAGGAAGATAATAAGATGTATGTTAACACCACGATGACAGTAATACTACTACTAATAATAATAATAAGAAGAAGATTATTTTTTTCATATAGTTCTTTTTAATAACAGGTTTACAAAGTGCTTTAGAAATTTCATAAACAATGATAGACCCAAAACAAAAGAAGTGAAATAAAAATATAAGAACAAAAAGGACAGAAAGGACAATGAAAAAATTATGTAAAGAACGTACAGCATTTACTTAGGACATGCTACAGCAGTATTTAAAGTAGGCCTACTTGCCTCCTTCTAAATTACTCGCTAACTCATACAGCTGTCTAATAGACCCACACATTATGTTTTCTCACTTAAAACCAGAGATCATCTACAGTAATGTTTGCCATTCAAACCTGCAGCCTTCGAATGGTATTTTACGGCGATGCATGCTATTAAAGCCCCGTTATACAGGACATGACTTAATCAAATCATAAATCATGCATCATAAATGACGCATCCAATGCTGACTGGACAAAGAATTTCATCCTCGCACAAATGGCTCACAGATCCTTCATTTCTGAATTGCTCCAATTCTTAGACATTTCTCCTGTTATTCTGTCTTGTTAACTTTAGCAAAGTAAAGTGTCAACAACCTAATGTTCTATATCTACCACCTCAATAGGTGTCAGAGTGTTGTAGGATAAATAGTTCACACATTGTCTCTCGTGATAGTTTTCTGGGAATTGTACTGGGTCTCGTCCCGAATGATTGCCACATCAATCTTCCTTGGTTTTTCAACTCTTACAGTAATCAAGCGGGAATGGGGTAAGTGAAAACATATGTCAAAGTGCTCATGTGAAAGGGGCGACACATTGTGTTGGTTAGGGACATGCAGGAGCATCTTGTACACACATGAAAGCAAACGCATACAGTATGCATGCACAGATACAGGCTCTTTCTATCTCTCTCTCCTGTTCTCGCACCATGTTTCTGCAGGCAGACTGAACTGATATATTTGCCCTCTCTGTCACTTACTCTCTATCTCTCTATGAGGTGATTACAGTGAGGTGGAAGTCACATGCATCGCCTTTAATCAGCTTCATGCCACATTTGCCCCTTAGCTAACGGTGTGTAAAGCATCCCCACTATGGCTCCTCATTAAGACACTGACAGACTTTAGAGGCACCTTCCTGTATTAGCCTGGCTACTGATCGCACACCACTCCATTCATTTGCTTTTTTCTTGGTGACACTAGTTTTAACATCTCCAATCAATCAACCATGAATTTTGCAATGACGTTTGGATTTGATACAATTTTTTGGGGAATTGAGCGGAGTGAATCTGATTTGTTATAAGCACCATTAATTGTAAGATCCTGCTTCAGCTTGGTCATGGGTCTGTGATTATTAAAGTGATTGATGTATTTGAAAAAATTGAAAGTGCTGATTCCCTTACCGTTACTGTCGATGCCAAGGCTACCCCAGCACAGTTGTTACTTTGCTCCATTAGGTTTTCTGGATTGTGAAAATGTTTAGGCCATTCTGTCATCGATGCCATGCATGATTTAAAACATTAGTTCATGATTCGTTCAATAGTGTCTGCACCTATTAATTAACAGTATATTTTGGTACATCAATTCCTTTTGCATTAGATTTTATGCTGTCTATGTACGATGCCTACAATGGCTACAATTTGGGCTGAGATGACATTAATTCTCTACTAAGCAACCAAAGTGGCTCAAAGAGAAACTAAACTGCCTTGTCATTTTGGCTGTAACAGTCTATATGAACTCAACAGACACAGCCTTCTCACTTTTGATGCCATCTATGTACATGGCGGCTGTTAGCATGGAGCTATTGTTCTGATTATTAAACAACTCTCTCCTGACTATGTTAATAGGTAACCCATACACTACAACGTCCACAATTTTGTTTGTGATGTCTTTAACTTGACGTGGGTCGACATTTTCCCCACAGTAACATGGCACTTGTTGCTGTGTAACTGTGGAGACAGTGTTACTTGAGGACGAATGAAAGAAAAGGGTTAAATGATACCTGTCAATTTCACAGCTGTTATCGATAATTATCAATAAATCGATAAGTGGTAACATTCATTGCCAATTCATGCCCATTATCTTGTTCCCCCTAGTACACAATAGCTACCTACCTGGGAGAGAAAAGGCTAGCACATGCTTGCTGTGGGGCATGTAACTGTCCTATTCTGTATACATGACCTAAGAGACGTCCATGATTGGCTAGAGTCGCTCTGCTTGACAGGGAGGAAAGGAAGACCATCCCTCCCACCCAGAGAGCAGGGCCAATTATGCTCTCTAGGACTCCGAGCCACGGATTGCCATTCCTTATGCCTCACTACACCTTGTAACTGCTACTAAATAGGTGTATCAGCATAAGTGCATACTATGTTGTATGGCTCCCTGCCAGATCAAATTTTGTAAATGCCTAATTTCAATCTGAAGAGATCTTCAGAAAAATTGGACTTCATGTGCTTTGTGTTTTTTTTTTACACTTGATTTGTGATTAAGTGTGACCAAGTCTCAAAGGCTTAATTCCATGATTCGGCATCACACAATTACGTATATATTTGATGGTGTTATGCTGAAGCAGTGGCTGAAACTGCACTTTAGTTGCATTTAAGGGCTCTTCTCAGGCCTTCATGAATCATTGTGCCTCCTGTCATAAAAGTTTTGTGGGTCTCTTTGATACATAGAAAGGCTTTTGTGTCCCATTGGGAAGTGTTTAAGCCCAAACTGTCCTAACAGGAGGCATTTTCTTGCTTCCTCCAGGGGAGGACTGGAAGCCTTTAAATCTGGCCCTGTCACATTTTCATAAAAGCTCAAACTGAATTCTGAGCCAATTGTATGTTTTTTTCCCCCTCACAGTGAATAGGATCGCAGCTATAAATACTTCAGACGCTGAAAGCTAAACATATTCTGTATAATGAGGGAGAACCTGAACAGAGGGCTAAGTCAGGAGAGAAAGTAAAAAAAAAAAAAGGTGCTCTGGAATTGGAGCTCTCACAGCAGGTAGTGTAGCAGACCTCATTGACAGTCTCAGCAGTGTTCCTCCTCATCTTCATCAAGTGACTCACTGAATGACTCATATGAATCCTGCTCCACAAACACATACCCCTCTCATCAATTACACAAACAAAAACATATTCAGATATGCAGACCTTTTACCCACAACCCTCTCCACAATTAAATAGCCCTCTGCCCATTACACACACAAACGCTTGTATGCAAGACAGACTCTTGGTCTGCATATCTGAAAATGGTCTGCATATCTGAATATGTTTTTGTTTGACACCTTCTGTAGCATGCAGCAGAGGTTACTCACATGGCTCCTGATCATTCCATTACAGAAGCATACCAGTCATTATGCCTGATGGAGCCTGCAGTGCTCAAATGAGGAGTGCATAGTCATCACCTTATGTTTAGTGCGAGTATCTTCAGCTGCACCTGTCTATCTGTCAGATCACTAGTTAGCCAAGTTCTCTCACAGCTTGGCTAAGAACCAGAGTGTATGTGTGATTTAGCTTGTTTCCTTGTATGCTTGCACCTCCACTCCACCTTTTATCTTCTGACGGCCTTTCATTCTCATCTAAACAATGCATGGTCTTCAAGCAAGAGGTAATTAAGCAGAAACAATGCAGTACAGGCCTTGATGAATCATTAGTCATTAGAGCATGGGCACGGCAGGAAATGGGTTGGATCAGTGGCACAGACGGGCAGACAGGCAGAGCACTCAGACATGGCCTGGCACGACTAGGCCAAGTGCAGGCTAGCTAATGAGGCATGATCAAACGCTATGATCTTCACACGAATAATTCATAGGGAGCCATGTTTCAGGCCACAGTGCCACAACAAGAGTTGGAGAGGAGCTTCAGACTGACTAGACACTCAAATCTGACAGAAAAACCTGTTGTACATGCCTGTCTGTATGTGTGTTTTATAGGACTTATGGATCTTTCACTTTAACTGCATCTACGGAAAAATAGGTAATAGGGTAATAGCAATTGCATTTTATTTATCTCATCTGCCCATTCATTTGCTCTCTCTTATCATGATTACAATTGTCACACTTTGCATTGAGGTCTGAATATAGTGTTTCACTGTGAATTTGAATGAGGGAATTTGTGGTTTTCTGATTTGCTCAAAGAAATTGACTGACATGTATTTGAAACAAGGTCCCATTCCCTTAACATAGGGCTGATTCCACTTTAGTTATGCAGCATGCACAGAAAGAACTGTTACTTTGACATATAGAATAATTCACTGCTTATACAATACATTGTTTTGAGAAATGTTAAATGTAAAGCCCAGAGTTAAATTAGGGTTTCCCATTGCATTGAAATTCGCTATTATTTTGGGAAATAAGAGACAAGGGCATGTGTTGGGGGGGCTTTGTCTCCTAGCACCCCTGACATTTACAAGACTAACAGAAAATGTCAGTGAATGCCAGATGTTACCTCAGGTTATGATGTAGCTCTTGAAAGGCTTGAGCTATCGATCCCTAATTTCTCTCCTCTCTCCTCACTTCTCCCTCTCTGCTGCTGGTCTTATACTCTTATCCTTTAATCCAGATTTTTCGCTCTCTATCCTTTGCCTCATTGTTCTGTGCTTAGCCACTTGTCAAAGATCTAAAGAAATGTGCATCACACATGTGGTGTCTAATATGCCAAGCCTGGGTATTCATGCTATCACAAAATAGCCTCTAGTAGCCCACTACTCTCACAGTGTCTAATATAACAACACAACTAGTGGTGCAGCTGTCTAAGGTTTTTTGCCAAAGCTGTTAGATTTTATGCAGTGAAAAAGACTATTTCTGCTTCAGTTTCATCAGTTTATGTACCACATAACAATTAATATATATTGAGTATAAAGTTAAACACATAAAAAAATGACATGGGCTCCGAAGTGGTGCCGCTGTTACTTTCTTCCAGGGAAAAAAAGTTTTAGAAAATAAATTATAAAAGCTCACTTAGTGTGGCATATGCAATTTTTATATGTAATATAGTAAACAGTACTGTAACTGTTATATATTTTACCACTAATATCACACAATAAATAGTACTTTTATCAAACATTTCTGAAACTCTTCTCATATTCCTTTAAAGTTTAGTCAGTTTCAAGTGTGTTTACTACAGGGATGACATAGTGACCATAGTAGTAGTACATCTATAACAAACACACCCCAGTGACCATGTTTTTTTCATAATTTTGCAGAAAGGTATTTAAGCTTATGTCCTGTATTGGGCTATCCTTATGTCACCTTCTACACACCTACCACCAACAATCTCTTCCACAGTGTTCCTCAGCTCCTCTAGCTGTCTCACACATTTAGCTAATTAAATTGGTAACTAGCACACCAGTGGCTGAAGCGATAACTCACAGGGAAAACGTAGGCAGTAATTTATTCCCCCTGTTGGATTTTGCCAAAGCTTTTGGATTTTACTGGTGGAGATTATTATGATGTATGCATGCAGTGGCTGAGAGTTTATGTGCCACATAACAATTAATGTATATTGAAAAATATAAAGTTAAACATATTATTAAAAAGAACCTGGCATGGTGATGCTGTATAAGGTTTCAGCCTACTGTCGGAAGATTGTGAGTTTCAATCTCTGTGGTGCCACAGCCATCCGTGACCAGGGTTGTTTAAGGCTTTGTCTCAAAAAACTCTATTCAGTTCACTATATTATTAGATCCAATAGATCAAATTAAACACTACCATTTTGCACTAAACAAAAAATGACAAATTACCATGCGGTACTTCACGTCATTAAACCATGTCAGAACAGCTTCCACTAGAACATACACCAATTTTAAAATCCAAAATGTTCGCCACAACCACTTAGCTCTTAATTTGCATCTGCCATTTAGAAACATTCCAACCACAGCAGCCTTTGATGGCTCATAATTTTCATCGATTCTAGTACATCATCTGGGTACTAATGGGTGTAACAAACTCTGTGTCTCAGCCAAGTTCAACATCGGCCACGCCCTCGGCAGCACACTACCAGCACTCCAGTTCGCCAGAGTACTAACACCTGCAGCTCGTTTCCCTGACAATTAAGGACTCACCCTCACTCAGTCTTTGCACAGCATTGCACCATGTGCTCCCGCTCCGCCATTTCTTTGCCATAGCCATTTGCATTCCTAGCCTACGTAAAGTTTGTCAAAGTTTGTTCTGTGTTTTCACTGTCGTGGCTTCATAGTCTTTGTTTGTTACTTCCTGATTGTTTATACTTCGTAGTCTATGTTCTCACTTCCGTGTTTCTCTTTAGTTGATTACATTGTGTTTGTGTATTGTTATTGTTTTATGTTTAAACCTTTGTGTTATTAAAACCCACAACAGCATCTAACCAGCTTCTCAGTCTCTCATTGTTACAGAATGCTGTGCCCAACAACAGACGCTGCGGGAAATGAACCTGCCATACAGATGGAAGCAGTCAACTTGGAAGCCATTTTGAGCAATCAGAAACAACAAATCCAGCAATTACAACAACAAAACCATCTTGCAACAGTTGACTGCTCAACCATCGAATCCACCTGTGAATACCGATGAGGTCAGTCAACTGCCTGTTGTCTCCCATGACTCGAAAATTTCCAAACCAGGGAAATTTGAAGGAAGAGCCAGCGAATGCCATGGTTTTCTCCTCCAATGAGCTTTGTTTCCATCCAATTTCACCACAAAAGCATCAAAGGTGGCCTTCATTGTCTTGCTGCTAACTGGGAGAACATGATAATGGGCTGCTGCAGTTTGGGGCAACAGGGAAAGGAGACACTGTGTTATCAGCAATTCACCACTGTGTTCTGGGCCATATTTGATAGTCCGCCCAAGGGAAGGGAGTCAGGAGAGGAACTGTTAAAGATCGGACAAGGTAACAGCACAGCAGTTGAGTATGCTCTATCCTTTCGTACCTTGGCTGCTCAAAGTGGATAGAATGAATGGGCTCTTATCACAGCCTTCTGTCGAGGTCTTTGGGATGAGGTCTAAACAGAGCTCGGGTGCCGAGACGACTCCCTGTCTCTAAACCAGCTGATTTCACTCTCGATCAGACTGGACAACCTCATAAGAGAACATAAGCCATATACCTCATTCAAGGAAGCCACTAGTCAGCCTAACAGAGGGTCCAAGACCATGAAGATAGATAGAACCCGGCTGTCTCCAAAAGAGCGAGCTAGACGCTTCAGGGAGGGCTTTTGCCTTTACTGCAGAGGATCTGGACATTTGCGAGGGAACTGCCCTGCTAGACCTGGTCCTCGGAGTCGATTGGTGAGTAAAATATCTGCACATGATATAGTGAACACTTTTTCATTTAATATTGAAATCATGGTGAGATGGGGTGAAGTTTCTATGCTTGTTGCAGGCATGATTGACTCCAGTGTAGCAAGCAGTTTTATCGCCGCACATCTAGTCTGCATCTGTAAGATCCCCGTGAGACCATGCTACCCTCCTCTCTGTGTTCAGGGACTGGATGGTAGACCGCTGGACTCAGGGAGGGTCCAGTTCCAAACTCTACCACTCATCACTCACAGACTCTTTCATTGTTTGTCATCACCTGGACATTCTTTCGTTCTAGGCCTTCTGTGTCTGTAACAACATGATCCCAGGATAAATTGGTTGAGTGGGGAACTCATAAGCTGGTCACCCAACTGCTCAGAAGTTGTCTCCAGATCCAGTGCGGCGCTCTCTCCAGAGAAAGCCCGGCAGCTAAGGGATTGGAGAGTGTGCCTACTGAGTACCATCATCTGGCAGAGGTCTATAGGTGCCACCAAACTCCCTCCACACCGACCCTGGGATTATGCTAGATAGACCTGCTGCCAGGGGCTACCCCTCCACGTTCTTGCATCCATTTCTTGTCCATCAAGGAGACTGCTGCTATGGAAGAGTATATCCAGGAGGCCATTAGGCAGGAGAACATTCACCCATCTACATCACCAGCTTCCGTGGGATTCCTCTTCGGGGAGAAAAAGGATAGAGGACTGCGGCTGTGTATTGATTACCGTGGACTGAACCAGCTTATAAAGAAATTCCATTACCAGCCTATGGTGCCAACTGCACTGGAACAGTTGTGTAGAGCTAGATATTTTTACCAAACTCGACTTGAGGAGTGCTTACAACCTTGTACGTATCTGGGAGGAAGACGAGTGGAAGACTGCCTTCTTGACGGCCATGGGGCATTATGAATACCTGGTGATGCCCTATAATCTGGCCAACAACCCCGCAATGTTCCAGTCATTTGCCAATGAGGTACTCCATTACATACTCCACAGGTATGTAGTGGTTTATATAGATGACATCCTGGTATACTCCGACAACCTAGGTCACATGAGGTCTGTGTTGATGTGACTTCTGGAGCATCGGTTGTACATCAAGGCCGAGAAGAGACAGTTTCAGCCCTCTACTGTTTCCTTCCTAGGGTAGGTGTTGTCACGCATGAAGGAGCAGAAGGTGCAGGCAGGGCTGGAGTGGCCGCAACCCAAGACTGTTTGTGAGCTACAGAGGTTCCTTGGATTTGCCAATTACTACCGGCATATCATCAGAAGCTTCAGCACCGTCACCTCATCTCTCACCTCAAGGGAGCTTCATGCTGACTCACCTAGTCATCTGCTGCTGAAGAGGCCTTTACCTCCCTCAAACAACAATTTACCACCGCACCAGTCCTTCGACAGCCAGACCCATCCCTTCGTTGTGGAAGTAGGGGCCATACTGTCCTAGAGGCAAGGAACCCTGCTCAAGCTTCACCCCACTGCATTCTTCTCCAAGAAGCTGAATGCAGCCAAGAGAAATTATGATGTGGGTAATCGGGAGCTCCTTGCGATCAAGTTGGCTCTTGAGGAGTGGCGTCACTGGCTGGAGGGGCCCCTCAACCCCTTCATCATATATACCAATCACCATAACTTGGAGTACATCAGGATGGCCCAACCCTTATCTCCTCACTAGGTGATAGCCAGGTGGGCTCTTTTTTTCACCCACTTCTCTTTTACTATCTCCTATAGACCCGGATCTATAGGCTGATGCCCTATCCAGTATACATGATCCTGCACCAGTGGACCTGCCACCCATCTAACCAGCTTCTCAGTCTCTCATTGTTACAGAATGCTGTGCCCAATAATAGAATAAAATGTTTGAATGCCAGTCAGTTTGGAGGCCAGGGGTCTCATTTATCAATCGTGCGTATGCATAGTTTTGTGCGTAAACCGTGCTGACACACGTTTCTATGCATAGAATGGGATTTATCAAGTTATTCTTATGCGTGAGGATGTGCGTATATTTAGAACTACTCCTGACCATGCGTATGCAGAAACCCCTAGTGGAGGAAAGTGTAATCGCGGGTAAACTGATTATGAGGAGCTCCCATCCCACTTATTATCAGGTATGTCAGTATAATTGACAATAAATGACATAGTGCTCACAACGGAAGCTTCGTATTTTTAAGCGACAAAAAATTTACTCGAAAGTACAATACATTTCATGAGCAAAGGGCTTTAGGTAGAACGGATATTGTTAATATATGGAAAATATTAATAATAAACAAATTTCGCAACGCTGTACATTTTAGACCGGTGGCGGCTCACGCATGAATTACACTGACTGTGGAACATTAATTTCTGTGCTTTCTTACATTGGTGCAAAAATATGTACTGACCGCAGATCATTATAAGCATGCATTACCACTGTATATGATCACATAAAGTTTGTTAGTCCAATAATATTTTCATTTCTACGCGCACTGCTAAAGAAAATAGGCCATGTGCTGTTTAGATTATGGTCATACACTGCAAAATAGAGCAGCCATATTGTATTCTGTATTGTTTCTAGCTTGAAACCGCAGAAGAAATAAGACTGAGTGAAAAATACGCTTGGTGCGTATTTCTTAAATGGGTTTAAGAAATCACATGTGGGAGCACTTTTAATCATCAGATGATAAGAAAAATGCTCAGTGCAAAACCTGTGGTCATGGAGGCACGACAAATTCTCAAATATGTAAATATGTATATATATATTGCGCTGCAGTGTCTTATTAATATATAGCTACCGCCTACTGAATATATTTTAAACTGCAGTAATGAAATTTGTTAATATTATGGTTAATCAAGAAACGTAAGTAATATAGTTTTAAGGGTGGTTTTGGGTGGAGTATTCGCCTACTCGTTCGAAAACACCATCGAGTATTCGAAGCCTTTTAAATACTGTTAAGGGCATTTACAAATCACTCGTAATAGTGCCAAATAAAACATTTTTGTTTTGCTCTACTTTGTGCAACAGTATCTCTAACTCATCTTCATAGACCTTTTGACATACACGCAGGCTACTGGGCTTTTTAAAGGGAAGTTGTTTACCACATATGGCTATTTGGGGGCGTTTCTTTAAATTCTTGTAAATGCATGCAGCCGTGCACGCGCAGAGTAATTTAGAATGTGTAGGATTTATCAACGTCCATTGCGTACAGCTGTGCGTACACACGTGTGATAAATACCAATTATTCTGTGCATAGTGGCGGTTCTTGCGCACATATTTAGAACTTGTTCTATGCACGGTTTCATAAATGAGACCCCTGGTTTTGACTAAGTAAAAGATATATATATATATATATATTATGTATAAAAGAACAATTATGGCGTTACTGAGCTGAATGATGTCTTTGGCGGCGAGTGTGTGTGCAGTTTGGA
>JAOUQW010000032.1:2636891-2639391 GCA_028565825.1 Olivaichthys viedmensis
TCCGTTGACCTCTCTCATCAACAAGGCGTTTCCATCCGCAGAACTGCTGCTCACTGGATGTTTTTTCTTTATTGTACATTCTGAGTAAACTCTAGAGACTGTTGTGCGAGAAAATCCCAGGAGATCAGCAGTTTTAGAAAAACTGTGTGTGTATATCCATCTTTTCCACTACCAACTTTATGTTAAGTTGTTGCATATTGTTACAAAAATAAAAGGGATTGGTGCCAAAGAAATTCTTTTCAATCAATATACCTTTATACAACGACTACAACCATTCATAAGACATGAGGAGCAAAGAGTTCGGCATATGGAGCAAAACTAACGTGCTTCAGTACCCAGTTACTTGTTACAACCCTTAATTGGTGACCAAACGCACAAACATCCATGTCATACCCCACCCTCCACTACACTACAAACAGAAAGTGTGAGCACGCATTACACAGCAGTCTGGGCAAAACTATAACAAGGAAGCCCACACCAAAGATCTCTGTCCTAGATTACACCCAGCATTACCCTTAATTTCCTCACACTAAGGACTAGGATAACATGAAGAGAAAATTAACACGACAATACATACAATTTATAAGGATAGTTGAATTAAAAACAAATACTTTTTTGTACTTGTCAGCACCATTCATAGTCATTCCTTGCATGCACTAGGGGCGGCTCCTAATTATTTTCAGGGGAGGGCCATGAGCAACAGTAAAACGTGAAGGAATTGGGGCATCCAAAGAGGGAAAAAAGAAGAAGGCTATCACAGATGTCGTCCTACTAAATTTATAAGGCGTATTTATAATGTTCATATCCACAAAGCAGTTATAAGAAAATGTATTCTGCTTGTTAAATATTAGATCATATTATCTACCAATTGTAAAGCAGATTAAGTGGGCATCCGCATGTACATGCATAATAATAGAAGTACCTAAAGCACTCTGTCGATTTGTACATAGTACAATCGGCACACACAGTACTAAATAAGTAAATATAAAGCAGATAGGGCAACACATAAAATAGTATTGTAGTCACCTATCAATGAATTATCTATTGCAGGAAACAGCAATCAATCAGTACTCAAATGGTAAGCTGTAATAACTATCTCGGGGGTCACGTGGTGTGTTTGTGATTACCCGTGAGCCGACGCATGCCGCCATTATGCTGTGCTGTGTTGTTGTTGGTTTGGGGGTCTGGATCTGGATCACAAAGTGCGTGTGTCTGTGTTGTTGTCTGTGTCAGCATGGGTTGAGTCAGCGTGTTATTCAGGGGTTTGTCGTGCCCACCGTCAACGGGAGCTCAGTGGGCATGGTTAACCCCAGCCAGTTTTTCCCATGCTGAGTCAGTTTTCTGGCTTACCACCAGGCATCGTTCTGTGCTGTAAGAATGTGTTTGCCTAATAAAGAGCAATTTCCTGAATTTGAAATGCTTCCTGGTTACGCCACTTCTTCGCCGACGCTACAACAGTTATGGTTAGTGTAAATACATGCAGTTCCAAGGGACTACTGTGATGTTTAACTGACCTCACATCTTCTTAAACACCTGCGTCACATATGTATATTTGGAAAAAATCATTTCAATCAGACTTGAGCCAAAGGCTTGTGTAGCCTTTCTTATGTGGTCATATATCAGACACATATCCAAAATGTGCCCATGCGATTGTAATGAGAATGGTCAGATTGGGATTTAAGCATTTGTTTTACATTGCACTTAACTGTGCATGCGCATATCGCTGCTGGCTCCTCTCCTGCAACCTCACATCTCTCTGCACAGAAGTGCCAGTTATAGCTGCACAAACAGAAAAAGCTGTGCACCTGGCCCTTTTCGCCTTCTCATCCTAATCATGAACAGCTAATAAGCTGTCGGCCAACATCCAGAGCAAATAATCTTTGCAATGAAGGCATCATTTTATGGCTATTTTTGTGGTTGTTGAAAATGTGCACATGCGAGTTATTTTAGGGCAGAGGTCTGTTCACACTTATGACCAATTTGGGTCACATAGAGATGTGAATGTGAACCGGCAAGACAGATCGAATCTGAGCAAAAAATCTGAATTGCGAAATAAATGTAGACATAGACTTGTCATTGTTCTACAACAGTGCATAGCGCTCTCCTGTGCATTTAGGCATCCTTTTCAAAATTCAGTCCCTGTAAACGCCTGGTCGCCCAAAATTAACCACAGGTGAAGCCACTTAATCTTTAATTAGCAAGCCTCTCGAATTAGGGTGGCAACATTCTCCACTGCCTCACTAAACAGTGTGAAGGCTTAAAGGGAAGCAGCCTTTTAATATGCATTGGACTGTTATGAGTAATGCATTGGACAATATGCATTGGACCTCATTACTGAAGGGATATGCTATTATTTTTACATTTTGGTATTATTTTCATGTTGTAGTCCTAAAATGTTCCTGACATGTATAAAATCTCATTAACTAAATATTTGGTTAAAATGAGGTCTCACTGATGTTGTTTGCTTTGTGGTGAAATGCCCCCAGGGATGGTGAAACAG
>JAOUQW010000032.1:2644391-2655513 GCA_028565825.1 Olivaichthys viedmensis
ACCTTTAGATTTTTTTTTTGTAATATGATTTGTCTCAGCAGCTTAATCAGTACAAATACTAACATAGGATGCCACAGTTCACTGCAAAAATGGAGACATGGGCTACTACAGACCCCTTTGTGCCTGCTGTGATTTCAGAAGCAGACTTCAGACTGGTTGTAGTGGATGGGGTGAGGGTTTTTTGCCAAGGATGGAAAAGAATGAGTGGACAGACAATGATGTGTATGTCTTTACGCACACATCTTCACTGATCTTTGGGTCTATTGTCCAACATTTCAGCTCCATCCTTGGTTGCTGCTTTGACCCTTACACCCTTCTCATGTAAATAAGATTTGGATTATTCTGATGCAAATATTATATCCCGAGACAGCAGCCTTGGTTCATAAATTGGCCTAAAGGAACGGAAGTCATATGAGCCAGATAACCATTCAATGTATATCATATCCGGAATCTCTCTCAAACTCAAACCAGAATCTAACAGACTCTCTCAAACGCTTGTTTTATTTTGTTGAGAAGAATAATTAGCTTTATTCTGCTGCGAACTAATCAATTAAAATGGCAATGGCAGTTCGTTTTGGTCTAAGACTATACTTAATCATAAACTTCTGCGAAAACCAGCCCAGCAAGTTTAAGCTATAGACTAGATCCAGTAGCATTTGTGTGACTTGTGTAATACAGCTGGCTACACCTGTTCCTAAGACCTTAAGGAACTTGATGAACCCAGAGGTCAACAGCTCTTCTAGGTGCTCGGCATTTCGAATCACTGTTGTTTGCTGGGATATTCCCTGATTCATGATGGTGTGAATGATTAATTGAGTGTGATGGGTAAATGAGTTGGCTGCCTGGCACCCCCTGCTGTGTTCACACTTCACATACAGACGCCGTTACTACAGTATTAACACTATTTGAGGAGAGAGATACACATTTAACCAGGTGCAAATACACTGTGATTCCTCCTCCCCTTGCTCACCGCTATATCTAAAAGGATTTATATTGAGAGTTTGCAGGAGGACTAAGTTGGCACATGGAATTTTTTTTATTTGTTAGTTTGTTTAGATTACTGCCTTACAAGACAATAAATCACAGATTTATTTAGCTGTGTAATCAACAGACACTCAAATCCTTCACCACATATGTACACAGAAAAAAGTGGAAAACAACAATCTTCTACTAACAGATACTTTGTGGTGCCTTGTTTCACTGGGTGCTTCTATCTAGCCATGGCAGCCAATACAGCAAACAACAATGCCAGTGTCTCTTTCTCCTTTCATATTACACACAGTACTGTAACAAAGTTTAATCTAAACTAAAACCACATTGAATGGGCTCGAACGTACTGACATTCCTAACCTTAAGAGGCTTCGTCTTTGCAAAACTGCATTACCAGAGTGATATGAACGCAAGGCAATACTTAACATCTGCTTGATGTTGGGTTGTGTGTTTTCCTCGTTTGAACAAATATACTGACAGCCTCTGTATGATTTTGGAGAAATTGGATTTAATACAGAATTAGAATGTCTATCATTCAACAGGGTTCACTTGAGTAATAGACAGTTATGAAGACGTTTAACAATTTATTTGATGTACTTTTGTCTATGCCTTCCTCTGTCTTGCAAGATGAATGATCTGTAGTGCCAACAAGTTAACCTTTTTCTGTCTGTTGTTTGTCTTGTGAACAAAAATGTCTAGCCAAATGGATTTATGCCTGCAAAAAAAAAGTATGTAGGAACAATATGAATAGGAGAATTATGTTGTATGTAGACAAGGTGCTCACTGGGTCAAACGTGGAAACCTGTATTAAAGACGGTATTGGAAGCGTCAAAGTCTGTAAAGGCATTCAGTGCTGAATTCACCCACAGACTGCCCTGACATCAACCAGCTTCCTAGCATGCTCACAGAATGCATCGTACAGTGACGCGTCCAATATGTTTGCATGTTAGCTTTCTTGAGTGCAATGTTTCACTCGTTCCCTGGGTTCCTTCAGAACATTGCCAAGTAGCGGCTTATTGCGCCAAGTTCAGTTCCAACCTGTACATTTTTGCCACAAACATCCGTATTAAAACAGAGCCAAACGTTCTTTAGACAAAGAAAATTAAAAAACAAAAACAAATGGTGCATTTATGTTTGTCGACCTGGTGCTTACAGACGTATTCTAAAGGTGCTACCACAGAATGTGGACTGCAGGACTCCGTGTCGTGGCTCTCAGAGCAAGGCAGCCATCTGAAGGACCTGCTCCTTTAAGCTCACACACTCTTTAACTCTGGAAGAACAAGCACCTCAACACAGTTTACAGCTGAACTTCAGTCTTATAAATACGGTGGCACTTATTATTTCTCAACATGCACAAAGAAGCAACAGTGGATGAAGAATTCATGGTATATTAATTTTATCTGTTTTTTTATATACTTACCTTGTTTTTTGTTTTTGTTTTTTTTAAATCTGCACTAGTGTTTCTCTTCCAAGAGAAAAAAAGAAACAAACCCACCATTTTGACATTCATCCAGAGGCATAAAAGTAATGCTGATAAAAGGAATTGCTAAAAATGTAGAAGGTGATCGCTGTGTTGTATATTCCTGTCATCTCTATGTCCGGAACCTGTGTGTATCTCTTTTGTTATTGTTACTGTAGGTCTGGCTGTAATATTTTGTTGGAAAATGATCTTATCAATGGCTATGGTTGTCAGATGAATTGCTGCTGATTTTAGAGTTGTTATCAATGCTGTCAGAGACTGGTTTGAACAATATTGATAACATTTTAGATTGTGTTAGATTGTTTAATGTATTTGATGAGTATGTAAAGATATCCCAGAATGACATGGGGTGTTTGAAAGCATTGACTAAATTCTTCAGCAAACTATTTGCTACTGTGTGTAGCATTTTCTTCTCTGACTGTACTCATAACTTATGTTGAAAACATAAAGAGAGGTTTATTTGATGTTGTCAAATATAAATGAAAGTAAATTGTTTCACTGGATTCCCATTATTTGAAAACAAATCTGATGTCCAGTATTGTATAATCCCTTATGTTTTAGGGAACAACATTAATGATGTTAATAACATATGGTGCTACAGTTGTTTTTGTATACTTTGATTTTTAGACGGAAAAAAAAGAAAAGAAAGGAATACTACAACAAAAGAGAAGAAAAATACTTGTCAAGCCTTACTGTCGATCATTAGATGAGACTGTTCATCCGTTAAAGACAGAAAAGGAACATACGATTTGAAAGTGCGTGCAAATATACCACAAGATGTATACTGTACACACATGCACAGGTTGCCCAATGACAGATCAAAAGTGGTTATATACAGATGTATATGTACAGATGTGTATGTGAATGTGCTGATATGATAGCCGATAGATTTCCCAGAGTAACATATTGTTGTTTAATAAAGAATTAATACATTCTATATTTCACTCTTTATCATTACATTTCTTGGTTCCAGTTTTATGAATAGGCCAACACGCATGACGTGTACGTGTACGCATGACGTGTACGCACGCGTGACGTGTACGCATGACGTGTACGCATGAGACGGTCATTTGCGGTTATTGGCGTTAGCAGTAGTCCTACAGGCCGCTACCGAATTTAAAATATGAATTGATCTCACTGTGGCCAGCAAAAAAATAAAAAAATAATAATAATCAAATAGTTTATGGTACTTAAAAGTCTTTGGCCAATCATTCGAAAAATCTCAGTCATATTGGAACATGTCCTCTTTCCAACTTTCCTCTCCTCGCAAGGCATTCTGGGTAAGGCGTCCTACGCCCAAAATGGCGGCACGATTGAAAAGTTTGCTGCTGTGTTTGTTCTGGTTTGAAGGTCGCTTTTACGTTGTCTGCTCCAGTTCTTGCGCACGTGCCTGACCCGAAGTCAAGAAGGAACGTTGTTCTCGTCATATACCGCCATAAAGAAGTGACACGAGCTGCCGTTTCCCCCCAACTCGAACGGTTACCGAGCCGGGAGGGGGGAATCAGCGCTTAGTTGAACGTCAGCACTGTGGTTACTGTGGCAGCACGACTTTCAGCATCCCGACAGTCTCCTCCGTCCAGTTAAACATGAACAGCGCTTGTACATAGACATGGGGGATGAGGAAAAGAAAATTAAAAAGGTGAGTTCTGCGCCGCTGCCTGTCATGCTTTGTGTTTTGGGCGGTTTCGCGACGTACTTGACTACAGTAGCTAGCTAGCTAGCGTCCTAGCCTAGCCACAGAGCTAGCGGGTTCCCCCTCCTAACGTTGCGTTAAAACCAGTAACGGTGACGTGCCTGGCCGGTCAACCTCTGCATGAAAACGAGTGCACCCATTTGAACTATTGCATTTTTTTAAATGCTGTCGGAGCCATGTTATAAATGAAGGTTCATATATCATCACCTGCTCGTCGATAATGGTGCAGTGTTGTCCTTACAAAGAGGGGTTTTGAAGTGATATCATTATTATTATTTTGTTTTGTTAGGTGACTGTTTTTGCTGCTCGGCTGCGGAAGCTATAGGAATACGAAACGGTCGCACGTGTGTAGTTAAGTTGGGTGCTTGAGCAGGTTAGGGATAATGCAGTCTGTTTAGGAGGAAGTCAGCCATGTCTGGATTCCCCCCCCAGCCCCCCAGCCGGATCCTGTCAGCTGAACAAGCTGAGCTCTGGTTTACCCAGGGTCTTGTTCACATCACATCTTCTCTTTAACTTGCTCTCAGAAGGATTTCTCTCTACAGGAATCTGCTGCAGTCTTTTTAGATACAGGAATATTGTTAAAAAAAGAAAACAACCTTTTCATTTTTCCCCCCTCCTCTAATATTAAAGTTTTACCAAATCAGCAGGCTGCCTGAAGACACCTGGGAGAACATTCTTGTTTCTAATAGACACTTTAATATCTTAGTAGGATGAAGTAAGAAATCGCCCTTTATCTCTACCAATGTGCTATGTGCTTTTCTTTTTAGGCCATTTTACAATTCAGTTTGATCTCTCTGTTATTTATAATATATCTAGCGATGCTTCGAATATAATCTAGGGATGTACCGATCTGATACCGAGTGCCTGCATCAGGGCTGATACTTGCCTGAAACCCTGGATTGGTAGCAGATCAGGTTTGACATTCTGCTCTGATCCACTGGTGTATTTTATGTCATAAATGCGTGTTACGTTGACTACACAGATTTTGCACCAGAACACAGGACACGAATTGCACCGCCATTATGCCTGTGACATTTTGCATAACTTGGCAACAGAAGCTTGCAGAGAGTTTGCATGTGTAAGTGGATGTCTGTATCAGATCAGTTGTCAGGCATCGGCCGTTACCCACAACTCTATCAGTATCCTTTTGAAATAGCAAAAAAAGTGAATTCAGTACACCCCTAAATGTGTATTTTATATTATTTCTTTAACATTTCTTTGTTGTTTTGTCTTTTATTTCTCTATATTATTTTAACTCTGAGTCAAAGTTAATATAAAGTTTTGAAATTAAGCTGACACTGTCAACTGTACGGGTAACGATGTATTCTTATTCTAATATTGATTTGATATGGTTGACCTGAAGTTGGGATGCATATTTTCTTCCATCACAGTATAATTTTTAGAGGGAGACAGTAATCATATCTTGTAAAGTCCAAATCTGGATTTAGGTTTAACTTCCTGTATGTTGGCTCATATGTTTAAGAAGAATTAAGAAATTAGAAAATATTGTGGAATCTTAAAAAAACAAAAACAAAAAAACATTTGTGTCTCACGTCATATATCGGTCTTGTATGTATTCATAGGCATGTCAGCCCCGCCTTGCAGACTTTCCCTAACCATGCACAAGGGAGAATAGAGGGCAGGGCTCGCTAAAGACTCAGACAGGATATGACTCCCCCTGTGAGTGCCTACTCAGAAGCCAGGGAAAGAATCTCCCCAGCGTTGTTTCTTTTTCTTGTTAATCTGGAAAACAATAACACTATCCCAGCTGAGCCATCATCGTAGAGGTTTCTCAGGGAATTTACAGGCCATGTTGAGGAAATGAATCCCATTTGCACTGTCAGCAGGTGTGGCTGGCTGCTGGAAGTGCTGTTTTTTATTTATTTATTTTGTATTTATTGTTTCTTTTTTTAGTTTTCTATGGCTGAAATCAAATCTATTATTTGGATTCATTATTCATACATTTGTATTTAATTTTTCACACATTATGCACTGTAATAATTTCACAGGTCATTCTTCAGAAGTGTTAAAGGGCCCATGAAAATTCTTTCGGGGTTGTGATTTGATTCCGTATGTTGCTGTATTTCCTTTTGAAATAGGAAGTTAGGGTGGGCTGTGTCCAGGGCTTGACCCATTCCCACATCATCCACCAGCATTTAAGATGCACCACCCCGCCAACTTGCCAGTAGCTTAGCTAGCTGGCTAAATATGGAGGACAGACGTGACCTTAATGTCAGTTTGTGTTCCTCTGTGAAGAGTTGCATTTCCAACCGATATCAATTTCCATTATTATTTTGCTTTGTTGCATAAATATGGCATTCATATTACTTTTTAAACCAGCGCAGTTTCACACTGCAAGCCTTGTTATTTATTTATTTATTTATTTTTTGCCATGCGGGGCCCTGTGTCACTAGAAACATGTACAAAATACACTCCCATAGGGGTGGCAGGTAAACTGGTATAAAAGTGAATACTGGTGTGATGTTGTCCTATAATATGTAAGAGTGTTGAAAAACATTGTATTTTTGCCCCAATTGTGATCACATGGCCTGTTTAAGGGCTGGTGTTGGGGAATGAAATCTAACCGTGTGGCCACAAGGTGGCCCTACTGGGTCAACACGGTGTGGGGAGCGCTACTGGGTCAACACGGTATGGGGAGCACAGTAAATGAAAACGCATTACACTAAAAGAGTTTACTTGTAATTTGTGAAGCTGTTATTTTAAGTCTTTTTTTGGGTGTGTAAGGTCTAAGGGATTGCATAGAATGGCTGCAGCAGTGAGTTATAGAATGCACAAAGTATAGACCATGCTATGACGCAGCACTGCTTGAAGACTGCTAAAATGGGCTCTACAGTGTGAACATTTTACTTGCATTTAAGTTAATTTTGGATTGTACTCGTAAGTTTTCAAGTCAGCGGTTGTCTTTGGCTTTTTGAGCCCTACAGTATCTGGTTATAAGAGCCTCAGGCACAATCCAATGGTCAATACTTCACCAGATTTTATAAATCTGATTATCAGATAACAGTTAGTTATTTTTTAGACATGAAATCTTGTTAATCTGATGTACAGTTGGCCTTATCCAGACCAACTGCTCATATTGGCTGACTGAACCACACAGCCAGTTTTAAGGGGCTCATACACAGCAGAAAGAAATCAGCCCATGGCCTATTGTCGATATTAGCTGAATATTTTTCTTTTGCTTTGATCTGGTGCGTTTATTACCATTGGCATCATGATACAGTGGTGATATATTTATTTTTCTGCAGTCAGTTTTGAGTCCTTTTAGGCTTGAAGAGGGTTTTGTTTCTCTTGGCTTAGTTCACCTGTAGAGTCTGGTGTTCTCACATTACAGGTGGAAGCAGACTCATGAAATGTTGATGCTCCTGTCGTGCCCCAGCACTTTGGTTACTGAATAATTAAAGCAGCTGAAAGACCACTGAGCAGAAGGGAGGCACAGGAAGCATGTTACAGAACAAGTCAAGTAAAGTTTTTGTTTGAACCAGGGAATGATCTATGAAAGTAAAAATGTTGGGGTATGTCCCATGGACATAGTCACAGCTTGAGTGTTCTGTTCTATAGAAGAGTGGCCCTCAAAGTACCTTATTATTGAGAAGGGGTAAATTTGTTTTGAGCCCTGAACAGTTTATGACTACAGACTGAATTTCCTCAATGCTTGTCTACTTTTACTGTACACTCATGAGCTTTTTATTTATTTATTTTATCTATCTTATCTATCTATTTATTTATTGTATAATGATGTTAAGTGCCTATTTAGGTTGCAATTACAGGCCTGAAATCACCTTTTTTCTGCTATTTGTTAGTAAAGAGAAGCAAGGTGTTATTAGCAGGAACAGCTTAAGAGAATGATTGCAGTTTCATGTACCCTTTTCAGTTTCATCACAGGAAGCCGTGGTTGCGCATCTTCCTTTTCACCCGCCCTGCAGCGCAATGGAGTATGCGAGTGGTTGAATTGGTGTGTTTGTGCGGTGGCGTGCACGTTCTTTTGCTGCTTTGAAGGTGGTGGCCCGCGTGTCATTCGTCTTGAGCCACGTGCCACCTGTTGCAAGCATAGCAGCCACAAATGCGTTTGTAAAGGAGCTTTGTGTTGAAGACAGCTGAAAGCAACAGTTATACTTTTCTCTCTGTGTGTACTCTAGAGTTTCTAGTGAGAAATCATGGAGACAGAGGTAGGTTAACCAGAAGCTTTTTATTTTTGCTATTGGAAATTGGCATTGTAAGGTTTTCTGAAAATGCAGTCAGTCAACGGGCAGTTCTTTTCAAACCTTGAAAATGAAAATTTGAGAACATTAAGCTGCTTTCGGTTTTGAACATGCACTTCTTAAGCTTGGAAAATGAGGAAGGAAAATGTGCACAGATCTTGTATTTGCTACCAAGCCAGCATTAGCTATTGGTTTACCACGGAGAAACCAACACGTTTTTATTGAGGTCATTGTCCTTTGCTAACATTTAAGCTTTCATAACCCAGAGGCAAATGTAGTGCTTGGACCAGTTGTTATTTTCTCTGTCTCGTGTCAGTGGTATGTTTCATAAACAGGTCATGTTTGGTACTGTGAGGCTACTGTGCATTTGCGTTCTGCAAGAATGAGCCATCCATCTTGTTTTTTGCTGGCGCAAGACAATATAGGAAGAGAGGTAGGAAAAGGCTGGAGTCAGCATGCTCAGCCCTCTGTGTCTGTCTGTGCGGCTAAAACAGCTTCAAACCACTTTCACTGGAAAAGCATATGTTTCTGGTTGCTATGGTTGCAGTTTCCATGGCAGCTCAGGTGATACAGGTCACATATGTTTTCTAGAAGCGTTACTGAATGATTGTATCTCCAATGGCAGTTTTTCTCCTTGCATCTAAACCATTTTACATCTTGATTGCGAGTTAAATGTTGCTGTATTTAGATCTTCTGCCTTTATCTTTTGTTTCCTCTCTTTCATTCTAACCCTTCCTTTGTCCTCTCTATCGGCACAGCCGGGTATCGTGTCTCCGTTTAAGCGCGTGTTTCTGAAGGGGGAGAAGGGAAGAGATAAGAAGGCTCAGGAGAAGTGCACTGAGCGCCGGGCTCTTCACACCTTCTCGCTCTCAGTCCCCGACCACCGGCTCGACCCGGACATCTTGCTTAACGACTACATTGAGAAAGAGGTCAAGGTGAGACTAACCTCCTGGGACACACAACATAAGAGATGCACAGTGTAGGACTTGTGTGAACTGTGTCAAAGCATATGAAACAATCCATACTGGGTTGCCTGTCAGTCTATAACCTTGAGAAAAGTTAAAAGCTACAGCTTTTACTGACTTTTTATGCCCATGATCTTACACTGACCTATGTATTTTGTCATATTGTAGTATCTGGGACAGCTGACTTCAGTCCCAGGATACCTCAATCCCTCCAGCCGCACTGAGGTTTTGCAGCTTATTGACAATGCCAGGGTGAGAACTGCAAGAAAGGTTTCATTTACCAATATATATTTTTTCTTTGTTGATGTTCATATCAGTTGCAGAACTAATAGTTAGAATCAATTTGGGTTGTTTTTTTGTTTGTTTCTGCTCCCAGAAGTCTCACCAGCTGGCAGGACAGCTGACATTGGAGCAGGATGCCGTAGTCAGCTTATCGGCGTATAACGTCAAGCTGGTGTGGCGTGATGGAGAGGACATTATCCTGAGAGTGCCCATTCACGACATCGCCGCCGTTTCCTACATCCGAGACGACTCGCTGCACCTGGTGGTTCTGAAAACAGGTATGCTCACGCACCCAGGTCTCATAACTTGACAATATTCGCAACATGGTGTTATTTTACACTGAAAGTAGTGTTTTATATTACACTGTCAATAAATTAAAAATAATTTTCTAAAATCCTGGGTAAAAATAAACCAATGAAGTTTTTTTCGAATTAGTCTTTTTTTTTTTTCGTGTGTGTGTGTGTGTGTAGCCCAGGAGCCCGGAGGCTCCCCTTGTCCCAGTACATGTCCGGAACTGTCAAAGGCACCTACTCTGAGCTCTTTGTCTGAGAGTGGAGCTGTAGATGTTTGCTGTCTGCTCGTGTTGGCCGTCGAGAACAAGGTCTTTAACTGACATCTGTTAATCAACCCAAATACTGCTGTCCTCCTAAAGTAGTTGCCAAATTTCAAACTAAGTCCAAAGTCATTTGTTCATTGTGTGTTATGTATCTCTGAGCCCCTAGTAAAAAAAAATGTCTGAAAGTATCGTGATAGGATAGTTTTGCCATATTGCCCTCCCCTAGGCCCTAGTGTGCTCCTAAAAAAAAAGCAGTGATTAATATTTTCTGACTCACATTGACGCTGAATCATGAAGCTTTATTTTGTTGTGTTCCCATTTTCCTTTGTCCTTTAATACATTCCTTCCTTTGTTTGCAAAATGTCGTCTTGAATTAGTATTAACATATTCGCAAATGTAATCAGTCCTCCATTTACCGCCTATATCTGTTGTTTCAGGCCGCAGCAGAGGAGCTCTGTCTGCTCCTCAGTCAGGTCTTCCAGATAGTCTACACAGAATCTACCATTGACTTCCTGGACAGGACCATCGACTTCCTTGATGGAGCCACAACGCCCACCCGGCATCTCTCCCTCTACAGCGGTGAGTGGGGAAGAGACAGTAACTGCATGGTGGTTATCACAGCTGCTGGATGTAACATTTGGGAATTTCGCCCTCTCTGGTAGAAAAATGCTATTGCGAGCTACTTGCGGAAGTAACAAGGGTTGTGCTGCTCCGTTCTTCACTGCACGGATTAATCTGATGGCTGCAAGTGATACACATTCAATAAGAATTCAGGGATTCATCCCAAACTGCATTCTACACACTAAATAGGATGCCAAAACAGTATAGACACCATTTGGTATTGGTACACCATACTATTTAATAATAATAATAATAATGCTTCTTTATTGTCACATATACATATACAAGTACAGTACAGTGAAATTTGATTCTTCG
>JAOUQW010000032.1:2655613-2668176 GCA_028565825.1 Olivaichthys viedmensis
TTATGCACCAACATACCACAGCAAATTCCTTGTATGTGAAAACCTACTTGGCAATAAACCTAATTCTGATTCTGATGCTGATTCTGAAATGTATTGGGATGGAATTTGTCACAATATCAAAGCCATATTATCATATTGCCCAGCCCTATAATCCAGTTAACCACAATTTCCAGTAACAACGTGCACTCACAGATAAATCCCAAGTGTTAAATGAACACCCAGAGTGCTGAATTATCACTTACAGCGCTGAATTAACGCTTAAAGCGCTGAATTATCACCTACAGCGTTGAATGAACTCTTAACGATGCTTATACAAGTTCGCCTAGATAGCCTACAAGTGAACAGACACAGGTTGACACAGCAGCAGTGGGGCTCAGTTTATTAACACAAAGCCTAAAGTTACTTAGACTTCCCTCTCATTTTAAAGGTATAGTTCGGCCAAAAACTAAACATACACAATTTTCTTCTTACCCCAAAGGGTAGCCTCATTGCTGTGCGCTATGAAGCTACCCTTTGGGGTAAGGAGAACATTGTGTACATTTAGTTTTTGGCAGAAATATATATGTAGCTAACAAGTAATAGAGTTTATGTCAGTTACAAAAACTGGGTACATTTAATTTTTGGCCAAACTGGCAATGTCATATTTTTTTTTTAATTGCAGTTTAAAATGTTGTTTTAAATGTTGCAGTGTGTGATGAAACTGAATGTGGATGACTTGGAGAGTGACTCTGTGAGTGCTATATAGCTGTGTGTGTGTGTGTGTGTGTGTGTGTGTGCGTGTACATAGTATGAAATATGATGCCACTGCATTATTATCAATATCTGACAGACAACTGGACAGCTTCACACACATGTACACATCTGGACACGTCTGAAACTGTGTGTGTGTGTGTGTGTGTAACCGTGTGCATATGCTCGTGTGTGTGTGTGTGTGTACATGTGTGCAAGTATGAAATATGATGCCACTGCATTATTATCAATATCTGGCAGACAACTGGACAGCTTCACACACATGTACACATCTGGACACATCTGAAACTGTGTGTGTGTGTGTGTAACCGTGTGCATATGCTCGTATGTGTGCCCTTAAGATGGAATGGTTTGCATTTGTGTGTGTGTGTGTGTGTGTGTGTGCGTGTGTTTAAGTTCACTGCACAGTAAGGATCTGAAGGACTGTAATGTGTTGTCTTTCCCCCTTTCGGTTCTTTTTGATGTGTGTACATGTATGTCAGTGTGTGTGTATGCTTGTGTGTGTGTGAGAGAGACAGAGAGAGCTGGATGAACTCCACCCAGGGCTGAACAGATGTTTAAAATACAGTCTGTAGTTAAACTCTTTTGAAATGGTGCCTCTCTCTCTGTGGGTTACTGTCTCTCTCTGTGTGTCACTTTCTCTCTCTGTGTGTCACTGTCTCTCTCTGTGTGTTACTGTCTCTCTCTCTGTGTCACTGTCTCTCTCTGTGTTACTGTCTCTCTCTCTGTGTCACTGTCTCTCTCTGTGTGTTACTGTCTCTCTCTCTGTGTGTTACTGTCTCTCTCTCTCTGTCACTGTCTCTCTCTGTGTGTTACTGTCTTCTCTGTGTGTTACTGTCTCTCTCTCTGTGTCACTGTCTCTCTCTGTGTGTTACTGTCTCTCTCTGTGTGTCACTGTCTCTCTCTTTGTGTCACTGTCTCTCTCTTTGTGTTACTGTCTCTCTCTGTGTGTGTCACTGTATCTCTGTGTGTCACTGTCTCTCTCTGTGTTTCACTGTCTCTCTCTGTGTGTCACTGTCTCTCTCTTTGTGTCACTGTCTCTCTCTCTCTCTGTGTCACTGTCTCTCTCTGTGTCTTCGCATGCGTCTGTTTCATCTGCCTGTAATGTTTACACAGTCATTGTAAATCTGAGAAGCTGTCTCATTGTTTTGGCAGTATTCGCAACTTAACTTGCAACCGCCAAGCTGTTTTTCAACTTTAAGGCAGCAAAAAGAAACCCTTTATGGAGTGTGTGTGTGTTGGGAGAGGAAAAGAGTGAGAGTACTAGATAGTCATTGGGAGGACCTCTGAAAAATATTTGTGAGAATCAATAATAGCACTTCAGGGAAAGGGCGGACAATATTTAGATCATCACACGCACACACACATGCACGCACACACACGCACACACACACACTGATTTATTCAGTTATATTAATTCCCTTCTTTATATAATTCCTTTATGTATATATATGCCCAAACGTCTGTGTTTCTAAATTTAGGTTACTTTCTCTCCAATTAAGTGTAGAAGTGCCATCTTGAGGTTTGAAGGACACTTTTTGGTGAAGTTTCTTTAAAAAATAAAAAATATGAAAGAAGTTATTATTCGGCTGAGTAAGAAGGAACGGCTTGGGCAGTATTTCTCAGTGTGTGTTTTAAGGGGCATCTGATACCTTTGCATCGTCTTCAGAGTGTTGTGTTGTCGTGTTGTATCAGGGCAAGGTTACTAAACCTTTTCTTGTTCTTTATGAATAGGTTTAGTTCACATGTCTGCTGCAGTAAGGCAATGCATTAAGTAAACATGGCCCCCGAAAGTGCCAATAAGTTGTATTTCCTGACCCTCCATGCATAATGCAAAGTGCTGACCGGCTAAAAATAACCGAGCCATTGAACACCTTCGATCCGCTTCTCGCTAATGCTAACGCTAGCCAATCTCCTAGCTGAGTGAGCGTTTCAGTCCTGCCTTTTAGAACTGCTAGCTAAGATACCAACGCACGCACTCAACACAACCCCGTGTGACGGCAGTGGAGTCTGAAAATCAACAGCAGCAGAAAAACTTTAAGAGCTCCAAATCCAGGCTAATAACATGCCTTTGTAGTCTTTTTCTTGCACTCATATTGTTTCGTTGATCGATTCAGTTGATTTAAATGGTTTATATTATGTTAAGCCTTGCCTTGTGATAACCCTTAAAAGTACAAAAAGCGGTGCATGCAGTTAGTCAGGGAGTTGAGCTGAGCAGCAACCTGTCAGGCTCGTAAATAAGGGGTATGCTTTGTTTGAGGGCTTCTGCTCTTATTTACAGAAACTACTAGTTTAAAAAAAAAAGAAGAAAAGAAAAAAACAACAAAAAAAGCTCCGTCAGTTTCAATAGGCCAGTAATGGGCTCGTGTCATTATACAGTCATTACAGCGCATTATCTGTTGCTGTTATCTTAAGACATTGTAATCATAATGGCCCTGTCACTGCAGAATAACCAATCCCTTTCAGATTATGCAAATACAGCCCACGCCCCCTGGTTTAAATTCAAGAAGGTAGTAAAGAAACATAAACAAACCTGAGTTACTGCCTAATAGGCGTGTGTACATGTGTGTGCGTAGGTTTGATTTTTTTAATATGGAAAGCAGCAAAGAAGGCAGATTTCTAATGTTACCAGTCTGTATGTCCCTCTATCCGTCTATTTCTCTCTGCTGCTTTTCGACTTCTCCGTCTTCATGTCACTGAACTGTCGTACCCTTACTCATACCCTCCACCCCTTTTTCCTGTAAAACACGTCCAATGTTGTGTGTGACGGTCAGTCAGAGATTTGTGTGTTTGTGTTTGCAGGTTGTGCGTGATTACAGTGCTGTACAAGTCTAGGTTTACACCAGGATATGTTTTAGAGGTGTGTGTGTGTGTGTGTGTGTCGTTAATGGTAGGGCATTTTACAACTCAATGAGAGGGAGAGGCTTTAAAACCATGTCTCTTTTCAGTCTGTCCATACTGTCATTACACAAAAACACACACACGCACACACACACACACACACACACACACACAGAGCCAGGTATCATAGGAGGAGTTGATCTTTTACACAGTGTCTTACTTAAATAGTACCTTTCTCCATTTTGGTGTGCAGGATGTAAAGGATGACATTCTGAGTTTGTGTGTATGTAAGCGTCCGTCCTTGTGCTGCGTGTGTCTTGAGTACTCTTAATTAATCCACAGCCGGTGATATTTTTATGCCCGTGTCTTACTAATTGCAGAGACGGACTCCATGTTTAGGATGTGCGTAATTGCCTGCGTTGAAAGGGTTGAAAGGTTTATGTGGAAGAACTAGTCATGCACAAAAAAACAGCGCCATAAATGAACTGAGCTACCAACCTCGCGCCTGGTGAACTAATATTGAATACTACAGGGTTTTGAATAAGAATGCATCTATTTAAATGTACAATATGGACGTTTGCTGTTCTCTATGCCAGTGAACTGGCAATGTTTTGGCAATTTGGCCTTTAAATGGGGATTCAGTCCAGTATTGACACATAACGGCCGCTCAAAACTGGTCCGACATCACTGGCCTGCACAAAAGCTGTCATTCAGCCAGACGGAAATCCATATGAATGCACGCGAGTGTCATGTGAAACCGTTGTAAGAGGGCTGTTGAGGCCTTGGCTCTCCCTGGACGGCTTTTCCCACTGGATCGTGAAGGAACGCAATACAGTTTTGCAGCGTCTCAGCCTTCCCTTCCATCGACCTTCAACCCGGAATAGGTACGCGTGCCTGCCTCCTCATGACTTTGTCTTCTTATTCATAAAAAACACCGTATTATGGACTAATTTATGACCCTTGGCTTCCACCGGGCCACTCAATCCCCAATCACTATAGACGCTGCTGACGCTAATGCCTCCTTCAGTGGCTCCTAGTAAACATATAGAGGAGATGCATACAGAAACTGTCGTATCTAAAAGCACAGATTATACATGTCGTCATTGTAGACATAAATAATAATCCCACATGATCATCAAGGTATATAAAAAAAAAGAAAAAAAAAGAAAGTCAGGACCCCATTAGTTACACAACACAGCAACGTTGACCGTGGCTGCCAACGTGCTTACTCGTCTAAACCTTGCCCGAAAGCAGTATGTAGTACGCAGAACATTTCCATGGGTTTTACTTGGGCCGTATTTCTAAGCGTGCAGCCAGAGCTGTCGTCGGGGTGTACTGCGTCCCAAAATGCAACACAGTTATTCCAACCTTGGTGAAGAAGCCAACAGCAATATGGACTGTACGTGTAATAACCAGCGTTATATTGCGATGTTTGTCATGTCATGTTGCAGGTAACCCAATAAAAGTGCCTTAAGCTCAATTATTGCTTATGGGAACAAGCTCACGGCTGTCACTTGCTAACAAATTAATTCATTTAATACTAATATTTGTTTTGTTTTAATTCTTAACTGGCTCTGACGGCTTACTTGATACAGAGCATTATCTATTTATGCTAGCTGTGCCATTACTGTATTTACATTGCACTGCTGTTCTAAAATGAAGGCTAAAGCGCGCCTTAACTGCCTTAAAGACTGTTTAATTGTGTCATTTTGGGTCGCACTATACCGTAGTAGTGTGCACCCTATACTTCGAGCAATAGTACGTATTATAATAATAATAATAATAATAATAATGCTTCTTTATTGTCACATATACATATACAAGTACAGTACAGTGAAATTTGATTCTTCGCATATCTCAGCATGTTGGTAAGCTGGGGTAAGCAGGGGGTTAGTACAGTAATATACGGTTTGGGACGCGGCCCAAACCGGAGGATGTAATTATCTGCTGCCATTATCGTCGTCTCCTCAGTGTTTTAAGAATAAAAGCGTCACAATTACCAAGTACTAGGTGAGAGAGCAAAACCTCTCCTTGAGCAATAGCTTGTCTTTTAGCTAGTGTACTAACGCTAACTGGTTATCTCTCTAGCATCGGCTGTTTTGTGCTTTATTGTGATCCCGCTGCACTGTTTGGGAATCGCCGACCTGCTGGCCGTTGCCGCGGTCTAGCTCTTCTGCAAGATCAGAACACAGGACGAAGCCAATTAGTAGCGAGCTATCTGGCTAACACTATCTTTTCATTTTTAACAAAAATAAATCCTACGCATTGTAGCTTTAAATAAAGAAAGGAGACAGATCTGTATTTGCCTCTCCTGACCTGCTTTCATTCTGTTTTTGTCCATAATAATGATAATGATGTTGTCACAAATTTCTGATGTCAAGAAGTGCCACACAGAAAATGACGGGACACACACATGAAATCCAATTTGGTTAAACTTTGCATATCCATTTACCACATACAAATGTAGCTTGAATGTGATTGGAAAAAGTCGCAAATCAGATACGCCGAAAAACTGATTTGAGCTGCCTGTCTGAACATGGCCTTTGACATTTGTCTTCAGAATTCGTGCCTGTATTGAATGGGTTAATGATTAAGAACTTGGATAACAAAATGGTAATCTGGGTACTAAAGAACACATGCTGTGAGTCATTAACCACATGGCTTGTGTTTATTTAAATCAAGATGACTCCTCAAGCAAAGATGTTAAAGAGACATTTGAAGGCGGGCCAGGCACGTTGTAAGTATTTACCTGATTTCAGTATGTGTTAATCAGAATGTTATTTCTGTGATTGCATTGAATTCTTATGAACTAACTCAGCAATCCAGTCATCATTGGATGCTATGATGTTAATCTTTTTGTCCAATCTCAGCTTGTTTCAGAGCTCGATGGAGGCAGCAGGACATTCTCCGTGTTCATCTCCCTCATCCACGCCAGCATCACCACAGGACAAAACGGCCAGTGATAGTGAACTAAGCACAACAGCAGCAGAACTGCTTCAGGACTACATGACCACGGTGTGTGTGTACACGGGGGTGTGTGTGTGTGTGTGTGTGTGGGTGTGGGTGTGTGTGTACACGCGGGTGGGTGTGTGTGTGTGCGCGGGTGTTTACAAGAGGACATTTATGCTGTGCATGAACACTTTTTTAATGATTGTTCATAGTCTTGATTAATTTCTTTAGTGAATCAATTCTTAAGGTCCTAACCTCCTGATTCTACTTTCTCTGTTTGTCTGCTAGCTGAGAACAAAACTGTCCTCTCAGGAGATTCAGCAGTTTGCCACACACTTGCACGAGTACAGGAATGGCGCCTCTATCCACGAGTTCTGCATAAACCTGCGGCAGCTTTATGGGGACAGCAGGAAGTTCCTCCTACTCGGTGAGCTCAGTTTCCTGTGGCTAAACATCAAACGCGTCAAAGCCTTAATCTGCTGTTTTAAATGTGAACCACATATGAACCATGAACCAACTGTTGAAAGCTATGAGCAGTCAAAGTGAAACTGTAGACAGAGACCGAGCCTTCAGGGCTGATTGCTTGCCTTCATAAGCCTTTTCTGTCAAAACTATGTCTTCTGTCATCCTTGGAAATGTAAATGCCAGCATGTAATAGCACAGAGTATTGCCCAAGAAGCTACCTTTTGGTTCCTTATTCTTGGTTAGTACACAAATCCCATGATGCATTGGCAACATTTTGAGGCAATATTGCCATCAACTGTTGCAAAGTCGAAAAAGAGCAACTTTTCTCTCTACGAAAATTAGATTGATATCGATCACAGACTGTTTCGTCGTGTACAATAACAATACATTGACCCCACCTCCCTGACACTGATTGTCTGTAGTAGACTATTGCTATTTTCAATGCTAATTGTTTCTTGGCTAAGATGTTAGAAACTGACAATTGCTAGCTATTTAACGGGTTAGCTAAACTACCAAGGCATCTAGGTGATACTAGCCTGGTGGCTAGTAACCATAGCAAGTTTTGCAGCAACTCGTTACTGCCAACAGTTGCTGAAAATTGCCTCAAAAAGTTGAGGCTTTTTCACTTTATTGCATTCAAAACAGAATTAAGCTCAGTTTGTGACTCCAATACTCACAAAATAGGTTCAAGCCGTGGAGCCAGAAACTTTTAGCCACACAACCAATGCGCTAAGCTAGCTAGCTATGAACAAAATCTTGATTGTTCTGGTATAATTTGATTAGCTACTGTTAAATTAATCGCTGAGAATTTGACGATACAAATAGAGACTCAGATTCTGAAATTCCATTTGCCTCTACCTGTGACAAATGTGACCCTGGGTTACTAGCAGCCAGCTAGCTATTTGGGATGGCACAATGACATGGAGGCGTTTCCAATTTGCATGTCATGCATATTCATTATTCCTGGCATTTTTAATACGTAGAGTAAAGATGTATAAATGTTCCTGGGCCATTTTAGTAGTTTCCTAGGCGTGAAAAATGTATTGAACAATAAATAGTTTCAAATTACAGATTCAGTGGTACTTTACCTCTCCTGGTTTCTCGCTCTTGGTTAGAAAGACAAAGAAAGACAGCCTTTATTGTCACATATACAAGTACAGTGCAATTCTTTTCTTCACATATCCCAGCTTGTTAGGAAGCTAGCGCAGGGTCAGCCATGATACAGCCCCCCTGGAGCAGAGAGGATTTTGGGCCGTGCTCAAATGCCCAACAGCGGCAGCTTGGCGGTGCTGGGATTTGAACTCACGACCTTCTGATCAGTAGGCCAGAACCTTAACTACTGAGCCACCACTGCCCCTAGCTTGCTAACTCTCTTTGTTCTTCGGCAGGCCTTAGACCCTTCATCCCAGAGAAAGACAGCCAGCACTTTGAAAACTTCCTCGAAACTATCGGCGTGAAGGACGGCCGCGGCATCATCACTGACAGCTTCGGCCGCTACAGACGTACAGCCAGTTCTGCTTCTGACTCTACCACCAACGGCAACGGGGCAGCAGGAGGGTCTGAAGAAGGAACGGCGCCCTCCGAGGGCGATGAGTGGGACCGCATGATCTCAGACATCAGCAATGACATTGAGGCGTTAGGGTGCAGTATGGACCAGGAAGGCGTGTCACCCTGACGGCAAAACTTTCAGTGTGCTTTAGCCAATTACCACTTGGTATACTGACTGTTACGTAGGTCACTGGTGCATATCACATTGTCAAATGATGCTGGAATGTCAATACTACGCCACATGATCCTGGCTATTATGTATTGTGACCACATTGCTGTCAATCAAACTGCATGGTGGTGCTTTTTGACACACTTGAAGTGCACGAGGACCTTCTTTAACTGTGCATGGCACAGATCATTCTTTCATGAGTGTTTATTGGCAGTATCTGCTATCAGTGATGAGCCATTGGAATTTTAGGCTGATCTGAGACCAGCTTTAAGTTTCTTTTATGAAGGCGTTAGGATAAGACCAGGATTTGAATCTCCATTTTAAGTCTCTAGCATTCACCATGAAAAGCGATGTAACGTATGTCAGCAGAAAAATCTCTTGTCCTTAAGACTATTTAAGATTACTGCAAAAATGTGCAGAATTTTTGTACTTAAGTGGTGATACTGTGACTGAGAAGCAGCAAGGCAAAGTGGAATAGCTATATTTTTTATGAAGTGTATTAAAAATGATTCGTGTTAGTGTGTGGTTTCTGAGGTATCATAGACCTGGATTTCACTGAGGAATCAAGGCAGGCATTTGAGTACCTTCAGTATCAAGTGCAGACTCTTGAAAAGATGGCTCTGTCATTACATCGTGAGAAAGGGATTATGGGGGTGGGCTGGTGCTGACGCCCCAACAAGCATAACAAAAAAAGGCATTGCAGAAGAACAGAGGGTTTCCAGAGAGGTTTGTTTTCTTGCCCATGGTAGCAGCTGTTTTGTCCCTTGAATCTCAAGTGATTACTGTGAGATTAGCAAATTGGGCATTTGGTTTTGTGTTTTGAGTTTCAGGTTCAGGATTTAAGTAGCGAATCAGATATGCTGGTCTCGGGTCATTTGTGAAAAGGCAGCGTCTGCCTGGAGTGAAGAGCATAACCAAGTGGCTTTTTCAGGGTAATTTTGGGAAGTTTCATTTAGCATTCATGTGGATTAGAGGTTTCCTGTGTCATGTCACCTATGACACGACCAAAGTGCAGCGCAGTGTTTTCCTTCCCAATTTAGCTAAACTTGAAACTTGATCCAACAAGTTTTTGTTTTTTTTCTCTCTTTGTATTAACTGTTTGTTGTTACTCTAATTTTTATTACCTAACATTTAAACACATTTTACCATTACATTTTTACAACTAGTGCTGGTTGTAATTACCCCTGGATTGTTTATTCGCAATGCACCAGGTAGAGAATGTAGCTCTATGTATTTTTAGGTTTTGGCTGACAACTTGGAGTGTTTGGATCTTTGACAAGGCCAGTTGCCTGGCTGATGGGGTGTCCAATGTTTTTGTTACACTGCAGAGAAAATATGTCTCGCATGTTGTAGCCTTCTCTCAGTTTTTTTTTTTTTTTTTTTTTTTTTTGTAACCTGACATTGTGCCTTGCAGAACAACTGCTTATTGTGTCATCCAGCAGGAATGTAGGAATCATTCTGTAATCTGTACAGACTGTGACCAATGAGTTGTATTAAATATTATGTTCAGTATTCAGAGTTGTGTGCTTTATGCAATAGGTTCAACAGGTTCTGATGCTGGCTGTTGTTGTTTGGACATTCCTGTGTCTGTCCACAAGCTTGTCCTGCAGGGGATGCCATTGTTCACTCATTAGCCTGAGACCTTCAATTCAGTTTTCATTCATAACAAGGCCAGCTATGAAAATGTTACATTGGGTTCCATGTTAAAAATCGCTTTGCTACTAATCTGCATTGTAATGGCATGGTGTTTCAGGATCAACATGTTGCTATTCTGAATTGAACGTCTGTCTCTTGAGTTTAAGGACTTCCTGCTTTATCAAGTATATCCAGAATTATTGAAATGCTCCGTGTGGAGTAAGCAAATAATTTGTAAAAAAGATGTAAGCAGACTTGATTAGGTATGGTAACTTGCGTTGTGCTACACTAAGGCCCTGCAAACAGTGCAGTGAGGGTCATGATGGTTGAGCATTTGGAAAAGAAATCTGTAATTGATCAAGCATGATCTAGGAGTGTCAGGGAAACATGGCAATATAATAAATACAGTGGCGGCCAAAAGTCTGAGACCACATTTGAAAATCAACCACCATGTTTCACTGTTGTTTTGCTACACTGTGGTGTCAATCTCTCTTCTGTTCGTCTCGTTACATAAACCCTTCTGTTACTACCATAAATCTCAAACTTGGATTCATCAGTAAATAGATTTTTTTTCTTCCCCAGTGATCCACTGTGAAGTGCTGGTTTGTCTTAGCCCATGCCAAGCGTTTGGTCTTGTTTCCCTTCCTGAGAAGTGGTTTAGAAACTGCTACTTGTCCTTTGAGACCACTACTAGCTATCCTTCTTTCGATACTACTTTTGCTGATTGGAGTCTCTCGTCCTTTATTTAGCACATTCTGTATCTGTGATGAAGTTGCTGTTCTCTCTCTCGGTGAACAAAGCTTTATGTGTTGGTCTTCTGATGGTGTGCTCACTTTTGGTCTGCGTGATCGTGCTTTGGATACAACTTTCAGTTTCAGCAAAGCGTTTAAGAGTGCCATACAGTGGCAATGAATGTGTCCCAGACTTTTGGACCCCACTGTATATGCTTAAAAAGTTTGTGTGTATGGTTTAGCTGTAGCCTGAAACCAGCCAAAGCCAGATAACAAATATATATCTGCAAAATGTTTTTACAATATAGGTGTTGCATGTTTATATTACTGTGGCTTTGGTAGACTGGCCTCTTTAAGACCTCATTAATTAGATGTCCTCAAAGGCACTCATTCTACCATAAATGTGTTCAATGCAGCGCTTAGGAGGTTTGCCAACACGCAAAGTCAGATCAAATGACTGTCACTTGACTTGCCCAAGAAATTATGGTTGATTTACAGCATTGATAATTTAAGAAATTGCATAATTTGGTACATATTGAATGATTATAGGCTTAATGATGTTTGCCTAGAGGGAAGTTATTTGATTTTAAATGCTTATTATTCTATTTACTTAATGTGAAATTGGTTTAAAAATCCTCTCATTTTGGCACCAATGGATCAGAACAAACCTCTTTAGAAGAGATCTCTTTAAATAGGCATAAGCCTTTGCTAATGGTCTGAGCATGCAACTTTCTCTGCAAGATAAAGAGGATTAGGTTATCCCAGGGTGCCATAGAGGAGTTCTGCTTTCTCATTACTGCACTCTTTCTTTCACTGGAGTGCAAGGCTCCAGCCTGGTATGACCTTAATCTGGGTTCCCTGTAACGATTTTAAAAGTGGAGTAGATCGGTCTGTGCTCTTTTGAAAGGGGCAAAAATCCATCATCCTGTACAGGTATTTGGAGAGTATAGTAGTAAGCATTTCTTTCCGAATGACTCAGGTAAAGCCTTTACTAGAACAGGTGCTTACTTTGGCAACCCTGACATAAATGAATACTACTGTACAACGCCATCTCTCCTGCTCCGCTCCAAGTAGGAAACCAAGCAGGCAACTGCTGGCTTCAGCAAAACCGTTTATTTGTGAAATAGTACTTCAGGTCACACAGACAGGGAGGGAGGAAGATCTTAAGCACCACTGTCTATTCACCCACATAACTCTGGCTTACTCGTACAGCGCATGATGTTCCTCTCAAATTCTAGGAAATGTCTGTGTGTGAAAATATGCCTTTGTGCTGCACCAAAAGAGCAGCCCCTAAAGGATTAAAGATGCAGACACACAAAGGCAAGCGGAGTATGACTACAGGGCTGACCAACATGTCATGAGGGGCAATATGTTACGTTGGATGTCACTAAGCATAATGGAAGTGAGCGCAATGATAAACATGGAGCCACACACGCTGCACTGTCATTGTGTAGTAAAACTTAAACATGACAGGT
>JAOUQW010000032.1:2668276-2679706 GCA_028565825.1 Olivaichthys viedmensis
ACAATTTATCCTGTTCAAAGCTGAATTATACTGAACCGTGTGCAAAATATTGGGTATGAACTTTCATCCTCAGTGGTCGGGCCATTGTTAAAATGTATGACTAATGGTGGCATAAAAAGTACCCTGTGCTACTTTGCTATCTCTTGGGAGTCTGGAGTTTCCCTCCACTACTCCTTTTGGTGATTTTTCCATTGACTGAAGATGGCGTGGTCACACACTAAAACCAGTCATTGTGAGCCGCTGTGAAACATTAGCCATCTGAATGTGGTCTTTGGGCCGTAACCCACCCGTCCTACTTTTGTTTTCCACCTTGTTTTACCCCGGATCTTCTTTTTAAAAAGATGTGGATTAGAATCAGGGGGAATTTTCCTTTCTGTGGTGTGACACTGCTGATGTATGTAACTGGGAAAAACAAAAAGAAAGAAGTGGTTGACAATGTTCCATTTTGCTACCGTCTTTTTACCTAATTGCTAACCCCAAAGAAGAAAAGTCAGTAACTATTATTTAAACTGCACCTAATCAGTGTAATATTTCTGCACACACTGTATGACTGATAGTATTTGACAGGGGGCTGTTATTAAAGTAGGTCTCCATTCCATATAGAATCAAATGGTGCCAATTATAGGTAAGTAATTGGCTCCATGCCCACAGACTCATGAGTTCTCTGTACAGGCTACAGTACATGTAATCTGTATAGTAAATGGTTTACTTCCAACAGTAAGGATGTTCAAACTAATCCAAACTCTCTTGTATTAATCGCACCAAAACTATGACAGAAATAATACAGTAACAGTTTATTGCAGGTACAAAATGTTGAAAACGTAATGTGTCAACTGCAACGAAATACACTGCGTTTTATACCCAAGTTTTCAGTATCAAACCTTCATCAGATACAGCGCAGATACAAAACGTCCTTCATGACTTTACATGATTCATTTAAAACACAATACATTATATTATATAATGCTCACTAAATATCTCCCTGATAAATTACTAAGGCCTTGGTTTGAGGAAGAAGTCATATAAACATGTCTTTCCACAACCTCAAGTCTATCCAATAGAAAATCTATAGTATTTTATCTCTAGTACTTTCTATTGAAATGAAAACAATAAGCTTCGTACACAAACCAAGCTAGCACCTTGCGTTTATTGTTCTATATGGAATATTTGGTATTGTGCATATCTACTGTATGTCTGTAGAAAATTGGCTTCAATTATGTACAAACAAATGTAAAATGAAGCAGGAGTTTTAAAGCATATTTTGTTCACTCCCTGTGTGATTTAACTGTTCAAGTATTTTTCTCATTACTGTTTAGAATTATTTGAGCTTATAAGGCTTGACATGTTTAATTAAAAATAGACATACTAACATCTTAATGCTACCAGGTACTATGCAGAAAGCAATGAAAGCAGTAAAAGCAAATCCGCTGCGAGTACATTGCTTAGTGAGCGCATCATAACTCTTAACAGTAACATGTTCCATACAAAGTATGTGGCAAAATATTTTTCATTATGATACACTTTCATATGAGTTCCTTGTTTTACATTGAACACATGATACGCATGACACCCATATAAACTCTATATACTTTTGGGCTAGCAGAGGGAGAAGCGTCTCGTGTTGATGTTCATCTTAGTGACACCAATCAGGCGAAGTGGTGCAGATAAACCAAACCCAGGTGTGACCGGACCATCGCACAGAAGATCAGAGAGCTCGTCGTGCTCCTCCAGTCCGAAGGTGGCGTCATTAAGCATTCGCCGGTGCAGGTGGCACGTCTGCTCGATCTTCAGTTTGTTGATGTCACCTCGCAGGCGCATAAGCTGGCGGGCAAGCTGCTGGTCCTGCAGGCGCATCTCTTTCTGCAAATAAAGAGTGAAGAATAGGAACGAGACATATTTAAGCCTCGGCTAAGAGGGTCAACATTAAGTCATCACAATTGCACTCTGAACTCAACAGAAAATAAGATAATTATTAGCTTGGGAGATTTGTCAGAAAGGTCATTCCACCACATGCACAGTCTTTGGCTTAAAATATAGTCATTTCTTGTGGCAACATGACTGCATTTAAGATGCACCACAAACCTTTCATAATACTGGCTATGCATTCTTTAGAACAAATGAGTTCCATAAATAAATCTCAGCACAATCCTTAACCTTTATTTCAATTAAGCTTTAATATCTACCTAGAGATCATACTTTCATAACAAATACAGCAAGAGAATTTAATACTTTCCTTTCTGAAGAACAGTGATACGTGTGTAATGTGTGGCGGCCCAGCATGAAAACACAAACACCCCTCAAACCACTATAAATGGTGGGACATTGTTATCCATAATGCCTGATTTTCTTTGTGCAAATGTTTGCGGAAACCTCATTTGGAAGAGCTATGGGAAAATTGTCCTTTTGCAAATATGTTGAGAGTGTGCGTGCCTGGGCTGGAAGAGCTATGGGAAAATTGTCCTTTTGCAAATATGTTGAGAGTGTGCGTGCCTGGGCTGTAACAGCCCGTACGTGCCCAACTAGCATTGGCTACATGGTTAGGCCAAGTCATTGATTAAACTAGCAGAAAAGGCAATGAAACAGGCTGATCACTCACACTGCTCTCACAACTTCCACTCACTTTGAGCTCAATGAAAATCCATTGGGGTAATGTGGTAACGTAGGTTTGGACATTCACTACATTGTTTCATTCCAGTTAGCTAGTTAATGGGAGATGCTAGTTTTTATTTCCTAAATGAGAAGGTCAAAGAAAAGCACATTCCAATAGCAACTTCATACAACACGAAATCTGGAGCAAAGTTTTTAGTACCTACAGTAATAATTATAATAATCTATTCTAATTAATAAAGATTATACTTGTAGTATCCCACAACAGGGCTTAAGAAGTTTAAACATTCACTACATTGTTTCATTGTTGCATTCTAGTTAGCTAGCTAATGGGAGATGCTAGTTTCTTATTTTCTAATTGAGAGTGTGAAGGAGAAACAAATCCAAATGGCAACTTGAGATCTGAAGCAAAAGGTTCACTACCTACAGTAGTAAGTATGATGATTTATTCTAATTAATGAAGATTAAACTTTTAATCTCCCATAATGAAGCTTAACTACCTTGTATAAACACTTAAGACTGTGGACTCAATCACACTCAGGTTTCACTCATGTTTAACTCAGGTTTCACTCAGGTTTCATTGAAGTTTCACTCAGGTTTTTCTCACCAGTTCTTTTCTGAGCCAGATGAGAGCCTCATCAATATTCCCAAACCCTTTCAGGTTTCCTGAAGTCAGGCTGCACTCTTGTGTTAAATCTGAGTTGTGACCATTTATTTTAGGCCTGTCTGTGTCCTCCAGTCTTGCACCTTGACCCAACACAGTGTACTTTGTTGGCTCAGATGGTCCTTTGCCACTGGTAGCCTCCACTTGGGCCTTCCACTCTTGATAGGAGGGTCTCCTGGTTTCTAGTCTTAGTCTCTCAGCCAAGGCCTTTAAAGTTCTCAAGTGGTCATCTGTTGCAACCTCCAGGTTATCATAGTCCAGGTTACTGATGTCCTTCACATTAATCTGTGGCAATGTGTCCATGGCTTGCCTAATAAACAAAAGGCAGGAGTAGTTAAAATACACTGGAGATCAATTGACATGCTAATGCAATCTACTTATTGCTTTAGCTGGTCCCTAAGGCTGATTTGGACCTTTGGAGTCAGGTGTAAAGGAGTTGATAGAGAGCCAGGTAAATGGGAGTGATAGAGTAATGTCATTCAATCCTTCCTGGAGTTTCATCCTCTTACGTTTCACATCCAAATCGAGAATATCTACATCTGCTTGAGCAGGAATCTACCGTGTGAGCTTGAATCTTTATTCTGATTATAGAATAATTGTATTACTTTTCTTCCTGGCCTCGGGCAAGGGACAGGGTTTGAGAAATCCTGTAAAGAAAAAATGCACATTAGATGTTCTCATATGCACATCCATGTACATAATTGGTTACTGTTATAGTTTTACAATGGTCTGGTAGAATCACAATTAATACAATGACATAAAGCACTATATAACCATATACCTGGCACAGAAATACTATCCTCTTGATCATTTACTTTCCTAACAGCTTGCACTGTGTTTCCTATCTACATCTCATGTCATGCTCTGAAGCCTCCCAAGCTAGCAGTTGCCATGGCAGCTTAAGCCAGCCTATGAGTCAGCATTTGCTGTAACATGAAACAGCACCTACAAGACCTTTAAAATATGACAGATCAATGGCAGCGCAGCACATGATCACAAAGCCCAAGGAAGAGAAAGCTGACTGGATAAGACACATCCTGCATACCCTATGCACTGTCCTGATATTAGCAGACTAAACAACTAGTTTTACTTTCATATGGTTGGACGAATGCCAAACACACACACTGCTTCAGGTCAAGCCAAATTCTTAAAAAAGAAAAATCCTTTATAAATCATTTGACCTGTCTTACTTATAATGTTTTGGGATATCAGTGACATGACATGGCTATTATGTTTCTTGTACATAAGATAAGTCTTGGTGAATGTCAACCCCTACTGTGTGCAGTTACAGCACACTGCACGGTGCCCACTGAGGCCTAATAAGCTGACATTTTGTTGCATGTGTTTTCTACTGTGTATTTGTGTATTGTGCCAGTGGCATGACCAGGCTTGCAAACACCTCATTTATTAAACCCAAACCTTAGAGAATTGTTATGTAATGTGGAATAATTTACATTCAATCGAAAATTTGCCTTCCCCACAAGTAAAAGCACACATGCTTCAATGAAGATGATATAATTCATATTATTTTGTTCGTATGATGAATATTAATAACCCTGGTTGGTAAATTTTGAAAGAAATCAATTCATTTATTAAATAAATAAATAGTTGTTTATTATTTTTACAGTTTAAGACAATATAGAAAATAGTGCATGTTATACAAATTGAACCAGATCAATAATTTTTTTTTCCTAACACTAGAATTTAGGACTACAGAGGTCAAAGTCTCTGGATGCATCAATATTTCAGCAACAACGCAAAGTTCTGAATGTATGAAGACAAATGCCCATTGCCCGATGTATATTCTAAAATGCATAAGTTAGATTTTTTCCCAACCTGCACACAACACTGATCCAGAGATCAATTTATTCAGTTTGAGTTCAAAGATTAACATTCAGTATGTGACCTAAGCAAAAACTAATGGTTTAATGGTATAGACTACTTTGTTGAGCCAATAAGGTCAAACTTTAATTTGAACTAGTTGCAAGAACAAATGAGGCTAAAAATTGTTTCGTTTAGAAACATAGGCATACATTAACAGGCCACTGTTTCATACAACGGTCTGGTAACTTACAAATATTTTTAGCCAGAATAAAACTGGCTTTATCTTTAAGAATGCCTCCTAAGGACTTGCATTTTGTCAGAGCAACTAGTAGCTTGCCAACATGTAAATGTTCCTTTCTTCCTGATTATAGAGGTTGCCCATTAAAATGCTCATGCTGACCCATCCGGTCAGCAATTTAGCTGCTTTTTTTGTGTTTTTTTTTTTAAATCTAGGACATCTAGTCCATGTGTTACAGCCACATACACACAATGTCCAAACATCCATTCTAAAAGTATCCTACAAATGCACTATTTGGTGATAAAAGCTATTGTAGATCCCTCACTCCTTAGACATACACTCTTAGAAAAAAACTTAAATCTAGAACTCTAAAGGGTTCTTTGGACTGTCCTTCTGAAGGAACCCCTAAAGGTTCTATGTAGAACCCCACAACACAGCGTTTCCCTATCAGAGAGCGTTTCAAGTAGAACCCCTTTAGAAAACTGAACCCTTAAGAATCCAAAGAACCCCTGAGGAACTCTTTTTTTCTTCTAAGAGCATATAGCTCTATCATGGTCCTAGTTATCTGTTAAGAAATTACAATCACAAATAATTAAGAATTGTTTATTAACAACACTTTTAGCCCATTCATCGATCTGTCACATTGAGGAAAAAAACCGTGTTGAAGTAGGCCTATAGCTAATTTATCTCATCTATAATAAAAAAAATGATTCTCTTTAAAAATCTCAGTAAAACGACGAATCTCCAGAGAAAACACTTGCCTGACTCCACACATTGTTCTCGTAGACTTCTTAATACCCGAAAAGGTGCATCAGCGCTGTATAAGTCATCATATTTTATAATTCTTTAAATGTATAACCTACATGCCACAAACTCAAACAAGAACGTTTCGAAACGTCGTGTTATTACACGCGAGAGCGTTATTACCGCGGAACAGAGGATGTTTAAAGAAAGCGGGGAGTGCTCTGATACACTAATTATGCTTTTTTATTATTACTTATTATTCTAACAAAAACAAAGATCTAAGATCCCACGACATCCCCCTTTTCCCGAGTTGTAGAAATGAGCGCCATCGCTGCATTTAACCCTGTTAAACCACGGACTTACCAGCTGTGTGGCTCTGCAGACTGAGGAAGACGCGCCTGAAGAAAGAAAAGAGCTATGCACCCGCTCATGTGGCTCCTACTTTTCACTTGGTTTTTGAATGAGAAAAAGAGGGAAAGAGGAGGAGGAGGAGGAGGGGGGAGAGCTGCGTCAGGTCCTGGTTTCCTCGGAGACAGCAAAGAATCTCATCACATCCTCAGTGCAGTTGGTGCAACAGCCAGCCTTTAGTAGAACTCCACATCTGCCCTGTGGCTCTCTATTATAGGCCCACCTCTCGCTCTCTCTGTAGGGGTCCTTACGAGTGCGCCTATTATAGGCCCACCTCTCGCTCTCTCTGTAGGGATCCTTACGAGGGCGCCTATTATAGGCCCACCTCTCGCTCTCTCTGTAGGGGTCCCTACGAGTGCGCCTATTATAGGCCCACCTCTCGCTCTCTCTGTAGGGGACTTTACGAGTGCGCCTATTATAGGCTACAATATCTAGCAGTGCAACAGAACAGTGGTGTGTGTATGTTGGAGGATATGTACTTGTTATGCGGACAATTCTTTCCTTTTTTTTTCTCTCATTGTTCCTTTCATTGGGTTGGCGTATAATCCTACAATTAGGCTTCACTCTAAAGCCCTTTTCCATGGAAAGGTGAACTCAGGTCTCGTGACCCCGTCATGAGTTCTCAAGTTTACCAAATACCTTTATGAAAAGAAAGGGGTCCTTTTTTTTTTATTATAATTATTTTTTTAAACCAGAGGTGACCACAGTGTTTCATCAGTCAACGACGAGCTCAGCAGTTAAGGTTCTGCGTTATTGACTGCAAGGTTGTGAGAGCAAAGTCCTTAACTCCAACCGCTCATGGCTTGATTATATTCTGCTTCACTTGTCAATGGCTTTGCTTAATAGCACGAGCCAAATGCATGTAAACAGCAGCTTATTATATCTTATAGCAGGACGTTCAGCGGTGCTCTATCGAGGGCGATTTCGAAAAACCAATATCCGCCGTAATTTAAAAAAAAAATTGTTCTATACGTATTTAAGTATAATATAAACATGCATTCGGTATTGAGATATAAGCACGCATATTTAACTGTGGGAATAAACTGGTGTCTTTTTGACTGTTTGTCTGCCCCCTGGTGGAGGCCAGCACAACAGCAGGTTCATGTAAGCGGCCTTGATGGCCATGTGACACGTTCTGTCACAGTTTGATCACAGGATCACGAATTTCAATAAGCATGTCTCGTCCAACATTTTGAGTGCAATCACTCATATCATCAGAAGGCTGAGGCTATCCTGTTTACAGCAACGCATGCAACTCTAAATGTGGTGTGTGTGTGTATTTAAGAAATAGACCATGAGAGGGAGGGTGTTACCGCGAATTAACATCACGGCTGTGATTCGGCGAGTGCCGTAGATCATCACAGCCGTGCTGTTTATTCGCGATAACACACGACCACGAGTGGCTTATTGCTTTTATACAACAGTTTACAAAGTAAATTAGACAAAAACAACAACAACAACAACAACAACAACAACAACAACAACAACAACCGTAAAGCAAAGAAACTACGAACATTGTTTCAAATATCTATTTTTAATATCGGACAATTCTTCCGCCACAAAGAAGTAGTTCCTCTACATGGCTTGTTGCTAAGCAACAAAGTAGATGAAAAAAAAAAAACCATTTTGCCGAGCCGGTAAACTAGCGGCAGGTGTGGAAGCCTCGTTAGCATAAAAGCTAATATTGTCATCATGTTTGGTACATTTTAAAATAATAATAATAATAAAAATAAAAAGGCCAACACTGCATCTTTTTTCTTACAAATGAAACATATAGTCGTTGTTCCTCTGTGGGGAAAGTTGTTTTACAGTCCAATCTTTGCACTTTGCCTTGAGTGTAAACTTTAGGCCGGTTCCCCTCACAGTATCGGGGAGACATTTCTCCAACACACACGTTCACCGGCCAATACAGCGGTATTGCGTGTGTGCGCCATCTAGCGGCGAGGAACGTTAACTACATGAAACATTAAAACTGCTGTGTCGTCAGTTTGCCCATCGCTGATCTAGACGTTCACTACAGAACATTACTCAGTAGTTACAGTTACAGCTTGGGCTACTGTTTTAAAATAATGATTATGATAATAATAATCATCCTTATTATTATTATTATTATTATTATTATTATTATTATTATTATTATTATTGTTGTTGTTGTCACACTCTTCTTCCGAATCTGCCCAAAGGTTTGTTGATTTAAAACAAGCGCGACCGTTGCTGTTGCTTAGCAACCCGTGGTCAGCGGAATGATACAGATTTGGTGAAAAACGCGTGCTGTTATCAGATATAACAGCACGGCGATAACTCTTTTCGACCAATCAGATTGCGTGGTCGGAACTAACTGTTGTATAAAGATGAGTAAACCGCTGCCATTTTTCATCATCTCTGCGCTATCGTGAGAAACAGTGTCGAATGCGACGTTTTCTCGAGTTGAGCGGCGCAACAGCCCTAGGACCCGATATCACAGCTTCCAGTATATTATGGAACCTGCTTACCACTTTCTAAGAGGACAAAATGAAATGTAGAACAGTGCATCAGCAGGGGAAGTATTACATTACCTGGTGGACAAACTGCTAGAGTATTTTTTTTTAGTTTCTTTTTTAGAACAGATTTGTTTAGGGGATCACTTTGAACGTTTAGTAGTTTAGCAAAACAATGCAGGAATCTCTGAGTTCTATCCTGCATGTTTGTTTGTTTTAAAAAGTAGGCTAGCCTGTTTTAAAAAAACAACAACAACAACAACCTTGTAGAATATTATAAGGGACACACTGCACTTTTTTTGACGTCATTATTTACAGCAGTATAGCAATCCTAACTGTATACCTATTTCAAATTTCCTTATTGCAGTATGGTATCACAATCCTACTTGGACTTTCTAAAAAAAAAAAAAATCATTTTTATGATTTCCACCATTTGTGTACGTCTTCTTACCCACTGGCAACCTTTTCCCATATTCTATCAGCACCTTGGTGGAAGACCTTAAGTGCCACATTTCCAGCAGGTTCGCCTTTCAATGCGTCCAAGATCTTTACCGTTAGAGGACAATGAACATCCGAACCGCCATGAAGATCCTAAGAGTCAGTAAAGAACACAATTAAATTTGTCCAACACGGAACTAGATGCCTAGAGAAACAGGACACAGTGTTGTAGTGTGTTTTACCTAATTGAATTCCCAAAGCATTTGTTGATCTCGTGTGAACACTGTGTGAGTTTTTCACAGACAAACAGTGTGTAGTTTGCATTAACACATCATGCCTTTTGTTACTCTCCTCGACTGGAACTTACTTGACCTCTTGTTGATCAGCCACATTGTTAGCAATAAAGCCTTGGTACATAAGGAAGACTACAATCTGTAATGTGTTAAAATGTTCTGGTCATCAATGGACAATAATATAAATAACAATAATAAACCATTTATATAGCACTTCCCATTTTCTTCTAAAACCTCAAAATGTTTTACACACAAGGGAGAAGAAAACAGCTCTTAGCTCTGCTAGTTGGCATAGGTGATTTCAGGTGTTTGATCAGATTATTTAAGTTAGTTGTTCTAAAACCAAAAAACTCATTTTATTTACGTTATGAATGCTTCCATTTGAACCATCAGTGTTGATTATTATTAATTCACTATGCATTAAACTACTCCTATCCAACATGACCTTTTTGAATCCTGCTTATCAACAAGCCAGAATAACCAATTGTATGTAAAAGTTAAAACTACAGTGAATTTGTTTTTTCAACAGTACATTTTCGAAGTTATTTTATGCTGAAAAAAGTAGTGTGATATTTTCATCTCTGCTCCAATCCAAGTAATCAAATATGAAAAAAGTTTAAATGTCCGGATTGACATATTTTTACAGAATTTGAAATAATTCAATATCATGTAAGTCAATATTACTCTTGACAAGGTTTTATTTACACCTCTTCCTATTGAAATCCAACAATTTATCTTTGTTATTTAGTTTGCGTAACACTGTACTTGAAAGCATTATTTTATCTGGTTACAGCAGCATGTGTTTAACCCAGAAGGTTCTAGTTTCAGAGATGAACCATAGTAACTCTGTGGATCACAGTAACTTACCACTGGAGCAGCCTGACAGAAGAAAAGTGTTGAGGCAAGAAGGACAAAAGAGATAGCTTTGGCCATAGTGGACTACAGACACTGACTAAATATGTGCCTTTAATACTTGAATTAGCTCTTTTTTCCAGGGGAGACCTGGGGCGGTCCGTTGACACAGTAAATAACTGGGTAATGTGTAACTCCAAACATAACAACACTTGTGGTCATATCAGGTCATTCATTAATTCAGGAATATTTGTTACACTCTATATACAGTACCAGTCAAAATTTTGGACACTAGATTGAATATATATTTTTCATTGTCTTAAAAGACATTTTGATAAAGGCTTATAGTTGAAATTTGGTTCTAAGACAAATGTAAATAATGAGGTTAATGCCCATTTATTTCTGAATCAAAATGTATTTTTTAATTTAAGAGTTTTGTTTATCCCGTCATTACAGGAGAGGGTAATAGTTGGCCTAAATGGATAAATGTTAGCTAGATTGCTAGCAGCCTGCACAATTTAATAGCAGACACTGTATCAGTATTCGCTCTGACCCCAGCCTACTAACATGCTGGGATATGCGAAGAATCAAATTTCTGTACTGTACTTGTATATGTATATGTGACAATAAAGAAGCTTTCTTTCTTTCTTTCTTTCTTTCTTTCTATCAGGGGTGAACAAACACTGTCAGGACTAATAACTAATAACAGCTTGCTAGCAAACATGGCTATTGGTATTAATTACACAATATAACAGTTAGCTGACTTGCTAGCAAACTTGGTTACTGGTTTTAATTATCGTAGGAGAACGCTATTCCGTACACTATTTCGGCATTTTTCGTCCTTTCAGGGGATATTACGGAAATACCCGATTTCAATGATTGATT
>JAOUQW010000032.1:2698290-2725608 GCA_028565825.1 Olivaichthys viedmensis
TCCTGACAGGAATCGGGCTCCCCTTCATCCACCATAAACTCAGCTGGGTTTGTTCGTAACCTGGTCACATGCCATTTGCACATTATTGGTAAAGAAGCAGTAACCCATATTATAGCAGTAACCAGCCTTATAACAGAATTGTACATTTTAATAACAACCAAACCTTATAAAGTTTTTTATAAGCCATTAATAGATAATCTGTTAACCTGCTTGCAAACAATTTGTACACTATTCGTATATAATTAGTAACCCATATGCAGAAACCTTCATAACTAAACTTTTTTTTTTTATAACGTGTAATGTTTGCTTCACTTTACATAACTACATAAAACATTTATTACAATATTAATAAGGATCCATATCAGTCACGTACAAGCATTCTTTGGGGCTTGATCTAAAGCCTGATGGATTTTTTTTGGTAATGCTTTATAATAATCTTATAACGTGTTCATAAGCCATTAATAGATGACGTGTTATTAATTTATGAATGATTAAAACCAGGTAACGAGCCATTTTCACACTATTGATAAAGAAGCAGTAATCCATATAGAAACAGAACTGTACATTTTTAATAATGACCACACCTTATAAAGTATTTATAAGCCATTAATAGATAATGTGTTAACTGATTACAAACTATGTACAGTTTTGGGATATAATCAGTAACCCATAAACAAACATGGTAATAACTAAATCTATTTTTTCATTAGCATGTTTTATTTACATATCCCTTCATAAAACTGTTATTTAAGTATTAATAAGGGTCCTTATGGGTCATGTGCTAGCCAGTAAGCACTATTCATGACTTATTCATATTATTTAATGATCCATAAAGTTCATACATTTGAATGCTGCAATGTGTTAATTAGTGCTTTTTATCTTAAAGAATGACCAAAGAATGACCAGTAAGCACTATTCATGACTTATTCATATTATTTAATGATCCATAAAGTTCATACATTTGAATGCTGCAATGTGCTAATTAGTGCTTTTTATCTTAAAGAATGACCAAACATAAGATAATCCTTACTTTTTATTATGAACTGGACAGATTGTCAATCCACTTAAGTGAAAACTACAAACATAAAAACTTCTTGTGGGCGGAGTTTAGTCATTCTTTATGATAAAATCAATGATCAACAATTAACTCTAATTGCAGCAATCAGGGCTTACATTACCATTCATAAAGGGTGTTATACCATGTTATAAGGTGAGGTTATTACAAAGCATTACTGAATTTTTAACTCATTCAGACAGTATGGGCTGAGATGTTCCTCTGATGAGGAGCAACAGGTGCTTACAGAGGGTAATAAAACAGATGAGGCGCATTTTTCTCTCCCCGTTCTGCTCCACACCACCCCAATAATCCCTATAGTCCCTTGTCAGCCTGTCACTCCCCCACCATGATGTCACTGTGTTAGTGTTCCTACAGACAGACAATCCTGGGCAGAGGCACAAAAGGAGACACAGGTCACAGACTCACAAAGTCTACCACCAGGAGCTGAGTGGAACAGACATCTGTCAACGTCAGACTTTTTTACACTCACATGTCTTAACCATGGTCTCACTGGAATCAATATGTACAGGGAAAGTTATTAATTACAGTTATAACTTAACAAGAGATCAAAGGATTGTTTATAACAGTGTAATAACACTGTCAAATTTCTTACTCTTTTCCAAAGTCTTTTCCTGGCAAAATCACAATTCCATCACACAGTTTAATGTTTCAGATTCGTTTTTTATGTATTAAATTTTTTTAATGTTTTCTTGTCGCTGACATTTATCAATTTTACATTTATTACCCGAGATCCATGTCAAATTCACCATCTTCAAGCCAAATCTCAAAATGGCTTCCTGATCACTGTGTTTGAAAACTACATAGGGTATAACATAATGGTGTTGTACACTCTACCTAGTGCACTAGAAACCCGCTGTTTGAGATTCAGCCACAGAAAATGTGTGACTTCTTGTGTTTTCACAAAGTCAGACAAAGTTTGCACTCAATCTTTTTTCTATATTTACCAAGAGTAAATATGAAGGCACCCTTGCCTTCCTTTGGGTTGCTTGCCAACATAAAAAAACAAAAAAAATTACTTACTCTCGTGTTCAATAGTTCACCCTGTGAGTGAGACAAGGCCACACGCATTTTAACATAAAATAACCTATATGATTGTTTTCTTTTTCATTTCATGTCAAAGAAAGTCTATCTGCAAATTTTATGTAGCATTTTACTTATCGTGCCCATCACTAGTCACCACCTTCTGAGAAACTTCTCTTACTTTCACAGGTACCATTATGTGATGGGAAACGAACACAGGTACTTGACCAGGATACGGATAGTTCTGGTTACAGATTAGTTACCGAGCCGTGCCGTAACTAAAAGAAAGCTAATGATAGACAGAGATGCTAATGGGTAATTTTGTCTCATATGATATTCCACCCTCTGAAACATATTGTATTGATCTGGATCTATCTGGCAGTAAAGTTTCTGTCTTCTACAGCACTGTGCAAAAATCAGAGAGCACCCTTTTATTTAATCAGTTTTCAATAAAATGCCCATCCAGTACTTATTGTTAATGATTTGGCCATAAAACAATAATGATGGGAAAATGTTACAGTACATTCATTTACATTTTCAGTCAAACAGCCGTGCAGTAACACATTATTACCTTTTTGGTGTCAGACAATAATCCTGTAAATGTGAATTTAATCTATAATTAATACAGAAGCCTCCAACACCAAGTCTAATAGTTTTATCACTTATTTATGCAAATGAATTCCACTTGCATGAAACAGCTGTAACGTACTGGTTTGATGGAATTGGATTAATGGAATTAGCGGCAGGGTGAACAAATGTTCAATATTACAAATAAAATATTTACAGATTTCATACTGCACTTAGTGTTGAAGATACTTTTTGTGTGATTTTCTCTTAAATACATTTTCCCATTATTATTGTTTGCCATCAAATAAATAATAAGTACTGAATGGCCATTTGATTAAAAGCATAAAATTAAATACACAAAAGTGTGCTCTCTGACTTTTGCACAGTACCGTATGTCGCTTCACATTTTAAATATTAGTACCTGCTTGAGGGCAAACAAAGTATTGTAATGACAAATGTATTAAGTAATTAGACAGTAATTAGTCATTCTAAACCTCAGTATCTTTAACATGGCATTATCATCAATGTGTATAAACTACTACTACGTTTGAGACTGGGACACATTTAAAAGTTTCCTCAGAATACCACATTGGTTCGTCCTTGCCAACTTATGAATTGTTTATAAGAGTGAATAAAACAAAACAAAAAAAACTCTCAATTAGTTTTAAAAGTGGATGACTGGATCATTTGTATGAAAAGTTACAAAGACTAAGCTTAGGTTTAGGGGTGGGATTAGTACTTTATAAATTGTATGAAATCCAACCACATCGCCCTTCGAATTCGTACAAGTTTCTTATGAGCTCAGGTTCGATTGGATTATCATAGTGTCCCACATAATCTTTCACTCAGAAAGACTTGTGAAGTATCTGGTGCTTGGTGTGTTTTTCTTCCTGTGTAATACCCCTTTTCCCTTCCAGCGGGCTTGCGGTAGTGTGTGCTAATCAGTCTGAAATGTATTTGAACACTGCAGACAAGGACATATTGCAGGATCCAGTCTGTCTTGGACTCAATTGCAGCAGGACCATCAATAATGGCTTGAGTGGAGGTAATGACTGCAGGGACAGGACCAGAGGATAGTGAAGAGTCACTTAGAGAAGACTATATAGCAGAAATCAGCTCGTAAGTTTGTTATTTGCACCCTGTAGACAGTGAACAGTGTCCAGATGTAGCATTCACTCTCCCTCCCCATGCTGCTGCCATAAAACGTGTCATATTTCGTGCTGTGTGTCTCCTGTGCGTGTTTCAAAGGTCAGATGGCCTGACATGTTTGGACATAGGTCTGGCCGTCAAACCTTCAGTGTCTGTCATCTGTTATTTATCCAAGGTTTCCTTGGAACAAGCGGAGATGTGCTAAGCCAAAGCGGTTAAGAGATTTGGGCTCTTTTCCCTCTGAAAAAACAGCCACCACTTAACCATTTTTATATCCTGATTTAATATGCATTAGGCAATGTTCCATATTAAACTTGTTCATCAGTTCAAAACCACAGATTAGCGACGATAATTATAGATAAATCTATAAAAAGATTTCAAAAATTCAAGTGTAAATAGAACTGCTGACAAATGCTCAAGTTTCCTGAAGAATGTACATACAAGATTATTCATCATGGACTCAGATGTTTTAGATGTTTTAGATGAAGTGAATGTTCACAAAAGCCAGCAGGCTCCCTTCCCTTTAGCTCGAGCCTCACTCCAATTCGTCAGCTCTGCATTATATACAGGAGGAGCCCATTGGTTATTTTCGCCCAATGTGCCAAATCAGGATTCGGAGCATGAGAAATGGCAACAATAACATGCTATAATGACAGTGTAAGAAAGATTAAAATATAGATTCAAATACTTGAAATTTCGATTTAAATGAATAGTCCAGCTGGTACATACTGTATTTTTACATTGACATTGTGTTTATTCATTTGGAATGCTGTTTGTCCAAAGCAACTTACATATTGAGACAGACTGAAATCCAAGCACAGACCTGAGAGGTTGAGGGTTAAAGATTTGCACTTCCCAAAAACAGTTTATGCCTAAGGCTCACCTTCCTGCTTCAGTGGATAATCTCACCTGGAAACTGTAGAATTGCTGCTGTAAACGTCCTGCTAATATTTCACACATCGTGCAACACTCCGTAAACAGTTACTTAACATGGTCAACAATATCCTCATTCCAAAAAGAGGTTCTGTTCATCTTGTCTCACTTTACCATGAATGAAAATGTTCCCTTTAACACTGTTGCTGAGTAACACTGTTACTAAGTAGCAACATCTTGCGTCTTAAAACAAAAAGGTCCTCTTACATTGCCATGTCGTTTTGATAGATTATCAATCATTATAATCATTTTTCTAGAGGAAGATTGTAAAGCTTGTAAGAAAATAATTAATAAATAAAAAATGATACTCTAGCAAATTCATCATTTCTGTGGTATATAACTGTGTAATAAGTGAGATAATGTAGAGCCAGCCAATCATTAGCAACCAGCTGTCTCTACATTATCCCTTACATATCAATGAACTTGCATAAATCAGCAAAACAGGCTTTAGAATAGAATAGAATAGAATAAAATGCTCCTTTATTGTCACATATAGATATACAAGTACAGTACAGGGAAATTGATTCTTCACATATCCCAGCATGTTGGTAAGCTGGGGCCAGAGCGCAGGGTCAGCCATGATACAGCGCCCCTGGAGCAGGGAGGGTTAAGGGCCTTGCTCAAGGGCCCACAATCTTCTGATCAGTAGCCCAGTGCCTTAACCACTGAGCCACCACTGCCCGTCATCCAGTTATGATTCAATTACTACCACCATAGGCACTGAGAGTTGAAATCTAAGAATAAATGGGCTTATTTAAGGAGAGGAAGTAAAATTAGTGTAATAAACTTTTACTATGATTCTTATACCTTGTTGCTCTCTGTAATCCAAGGCTATATTTGAAGTCCTTCGCATACCACAAGTTACAAGTTGATAACAAGAGTCTGTTTTCTCAGGGCTGTCAATATTTTCAGGCCACATGAGTGGAAATGGATAACCTATAATAGTTGTCTATCAGTCAGTGAACGAGCTGCTTACATAAGCAGTTAGGCCATGCTGCCTTGATTGTGCACAAATTAATGACGGTATCTGCACACAATGGCTCCCCTTCTCTACCAGTGGAGCATGGTAGCGTCACCTGAGTGTTGGTGAAGAGGGATTAGAAGCTGCACTGTTTCTGGACTCTTCCTCAGTGGTTGTAGTAGAATTTGTTGTGCAGATGAAATGAGACCCATTTCAGTGTATCGCATTCACTGTAGCAATAAGAAATGTGATATGCATATGGACGGATGCATAGAAGAGCTTACTAGAGTTTACTTTCTCTAGCTTGGGCTCTTCCTCAGCCTTTTAACTTTCGCCTAACTGATCTATTGATGACTTCACCCTGTCTCTTATTATTATTATTAATAATAATAATAATAATAATAATCTTTATTTATATAGCACTTTCTATCAAAGTGCTTTACGTATATATAAAAGATTACGAGGTCAAAGCACGGTGGAGGGAGCCTCATGGTTTGCTGCTGCTTTGCTGCTTCTGGACCTGGACACCTTGCAATCATTGAGGGAACAGTGAATTAAAAATTGTATCAAGACATTTTACAGGAGAATGTCAGGGTAGCGGACCGTCACCTGAAGCTTAATCGAAGTTGGATGATTCAACAAGACAATGACCCCAATACACAAGTAAATCAACAACAGAATGGTTTAAAAAGAAGAGAATTTGTGCTATGGAATGGCCAATGTCAGAGTCCAGACCTTAACCTAATTAAGATGCTGTGGCATGACCTGAAGAGGTCTGTTCATGCAAGAAATCCCAAAAATATTGATGAACTGACAGTGTTGTAGGGAGTAATGGTCTAAAATTCTTCCTCACTGTTGTGCAAGTAAGATTAGCAGCTTTAGGAAACGTTTGGTGGAGGTTATTGCTTCTAAAGGAGGTTCAACTATTAAATACTGTCACGCCTATACCCGCAAGCCAGAACCCTGATTTCCCGTGCGTGACCTGGACCTCGATACCCCGACTCTCCGACTTGCCTCTGAAACCCTGATCGCAGATCGCCCAACCTATCGCCTGTCCCCCACTTACGAACCTGCCTAAACCCTTGGTGTTATATGACTCTTGCCTTCTCGCCAGGAGCCTGCACTTGCATCCACCAAGCCCCAGGCGTGACAAATACAAAGACATACAAAATGTTGTGCTGTAAAAGTGTGTTTGCCAAATCAAGAGCATTTTCCTGATTTTAAAATGCTTCCTGCTCATGCCTCTTCTTTGCCAACGTCTCAATATCTCCTACAGAACTATCCACTAACTATGGCTCTTTTATAATAACTACTAATTCATTACTTATCATGTCAACATTAATTCCTAATTGCTGGGTCTTACCTTCCTCTTGGAGATCTACCAACTGATACAGTGGCCTATTCCAGCACTTCATGTAAACGTCTATATAATTTATTATTGTGAACATAAACATGTCATCATTAGAGGAGGCACAGGGTTGTTGTGTTGTTTTTATTTAGACGAACACGATTTTAAAGAGAGAAATGGACTGTAATAACCTACAGAAGTACAAGGTTGTAATGTAGCAGTTGGTGTTAAAGGCAGCTTCTATAGTGTTTTATTTATTACCTATAAGTAACTATTGTCATTACCATTGCCTCCGTATGTAGTATTTTCCTCTCCATATTATATACATGATGCCTCTATGTTCCGCAGTACATATGCCTGTATACTGTAGAAGACTGCAACAAAAAGAGGTAGTTAGTATTGTAATGCAAATACTGGTATTACTAAAATGGACCCATAAGCAAATAGTCCTGTGAAATGTCTGAACAATTTACTTATTTTTTCAGTGCAATAGAGAACAGGAATACAGCTTTCCCTGCTAGTGGTGGTCTTCAGGCATAATATGTATTAGGATTTTGTAGGATCTCTGACCATTCATACACCAAGCTCTGTGCCTTTTTACCAGTGATTGCTTTATGGATGTTGTTGCAGCCCAGATTGCCTGTGCTCTTCCAGGCGGAGTTTGGAAATCCCTGTCCTGCATCGCCTGCTCCATAACGATGATAATAGCCTTGGTAACCAGGGGGCAGGTCCTAATCACGCCACCTCTCGGCTCATCTGCAAACCGGCTGTGACTGAATGTAAATGTGCTCATTATCACGCACCCATCTGAAGGACCTGAGCTCCATTCTCTCCCTGTCCAAACAGCATGACAGTGTTCGTGACAAATTAAGTTTTTCTCTCAGAGATCTGTGTTTAAGGTAGCTGTTTATTCTGATTGGTGTTTTGCAACATCCCAGTGCCAATATTATTTTCATTGTGGTGAATTGTTTTTGCAATGGATTTGACTGATAAGTGGGGTATCGTGCAGGAGAGAGAGTCTTCAAAATGTAAATTTGCAGGGTTTGTCCTAATAAATCCTAATAAAATCCTAATAAAAACCATTATGAACGATCAAAGAGATGTCTTCAATGGGTTATTGGGAGGGAGAGTCTGGAATCCACCTGTTCTTTTAGTTTGATCCTCTTAAGGAAATTACAGTTAATAGAAGAATAACTATATGAAAGAGAAGAAACTCAATTCAAGTCCTGATAGCAGAAAGAAATTAGGACAAAACTATTTAAAACTATTTAAGCACACGGAGTATAGTCGATAGATAGCAAATATTTAAATAGTTACATTTTATAAAAAATAAATTAGCGGGTGTTTGTGAAATGGCCTGATTTATAAATGAGGTTTGTTTTAAAATCACCCTCCAGCTCTGACTGGATGCTACCCTTAAGAGGTAGCCAAGTTGACTGAGCAGAAGTGTAAGTGTGTGTGTGTGTGTGTGTGTGCGTGTGCGTGCGTGTGTGTGTGTGTGTATGCAGCGACAGTATAGGGGGTTTGCCTGACAAGGTTAAATTTAGTGGCTGATTAGGCTGTATGAATTTTAATCTTGCTCTGACAAAAGCTCTTCCTTCCCATCTCTTCTTCTTTAAAATACTTTTCTTCCTTTTTTCTTCCTCATCTCTTTTTCTATCTTATTCTTTCACTCACCTCTTTTCTCTCTCTTCTTTCACCTCCCTCTGGCTGTCTCAGCGCATGGGGTTAGAATGATGGAGAAACAGGAGAACTGATTTGAATGTGACACAAGTTGGGTGGCCACAGTTTGCTGCAATTGCTTCTTCCGTGATGAGATTGTAATTCATGAGGATGACTGTCAGTGCATTTTGTATACACTGGAGTACTTCTGATACGTGACCCTGAGGGTGTGCTGAATTTGTTCCCGCTCTGTTAGCAACTCATTACAAATCATTAACACATACCTAACCACAGAGCTAAAAATGTCACTTATACATGGTGCCTTTAGAGTCTAAATAATAAGAAGGATGTAAGTGGGCACTGCAGCTGTTATGCAATAGGGGAGAATTGCTTTACGTCCATTACTGATGCCAAGTTAACTGAAGCTGGGAAGCAAATCTTAGAGCCAATGAGTGCAATTGGCACAAAGATGAGTAATTACTGTACTTCAAATCTGCTTTATAACTGTAATTAAATAGCTGTTTCATGGATACACTACATTCCACAGAAAAATTTCCACTTTTTACATGAATTTTCTCCAATAGATACAATTTGATTTTCAGAGGACAATCATATTAATATTTTGCTCAGTGTGTATTTCTGGTGATTTTCTTTATTGACCGTTCACAAAGTTACACAACTATTGCAAGTAGATTAATCTGACATAGTTGTATATTACTGAATATATACAAGAAGTGTTTTGTTAAGGCACATATTTTGGAATTTCCCCAGATTGACCTATAGAGTTTATCTATTACAATGCTTGTTTGTATGCCAGGTTGCAAAACAGCCAGCAATAATATTAAGTGGGTCCGTGTAGAATCTAGAAGCAGCACAGAAGAAAACCCATGATTTAAAATGTATCTGTCCTGCAAGCTGCTTAATGGAAAACAAACCATGCACGGTATGAATGCAGGAACAATGTGTCAAAGCATTCATTATTTTTACCTGTTGTGAGAAGTTAGTTTGTTAAAAGCTGAAGATGTTTTGTGACTGTTCTTGCTACAGCTGCAGAAGTTGCAGCATAGGGCCAACATTAGCCATCACTGTAACCACTTAATGAACATGTTTATTTAACCCTCAATAACCATCTTACTCTGTCAAATGTTTTCATACTTTTATAAGAGCAGAGGTTTGGAAGTAAACTTTCAAATTTACTTCTACAAAACCTAGTTTAACTCAAGTAAAATATATTTACTATTTTTCTACAACTGACGTGCACTGTGATTAGAGATACCCTAAAAGAAACATAGTAATGTTTGGCAGTTGCAGATGAAGGCCATTGGTGCAGTCTTGGTAATGAGATCCCCTCGGATTTGCAGGAATATAGAATGACTGTTTGCTATTCTAAAGGCTGAAGGCCAATCTGAATAATAATAACTGCTGAAAATTATCTGAGTCGATCACTGGTTGATCTATCTGTTGACTGTCTCACAGTACTCTTCATCTTTCTCTCTCTCCCTGTCTCTCAGCTGTGGATGCGTTGATATGTGCTCGTAGACCCTCTGGTTTCTGTATACGGTCATCAGGGATGATGCCTGCAGACAAGCACTAATTGAGGCCAGCTTATCCATTTTCTCCATTTCATGGGTCACACACTCTCTGAATAAAGCCATGAGATGAGACAGACTTCCTGAGCGGGAAGACTGAATATTTAACCAAGCTCATTCATCCATCTTCCACAAAGTCCTGTCACAGAACTAATGATGTCTGAAGAGGTCTGTGATATAAGTTCTGGATACAGTGTAGAAAGCTGAACAGTAGTTGAGTTATGAGTAACTGTTGGTTTAACTACATTCCCATGATCTAACAAAGATGTTAATTTTCTTGGTCACTTAGTAAATATTATTACACTGTTAAGTTCCAGAGAGCAAGCTTCTAACTTGTATTTATATGATCCCTACACAGCATTCATTACAGGAAGGTTCCGTGTTTATTTTACCTTCATCATTAATCAAGATGTTAATCAATAATTACAGTCAATTTCAGAATTATTGGCACCTTGCAAGTGAATAGGCAAAAATAAATGTATAAAATAAACATTAAACACAATGATTAAAATGATTATACTCAAACAATTGGAGAAACTACTTAACAAAAATAATTCTAATAATAATAAAAAAATACTAATAATAGTATTTTCCTTTAAAATTATTTATATTTAACATTATTTATATTAAAATTTCAAACAAATTGTCTTTTTTTAAATTATTGCTCTAGGTATCCAAGAACCCTGTTGTTGCTTTTGACCAAATATATAAAAATACATTTAAAAATACCATTAAGTTCAATTAGGGCCATAATAAAAAAAAATCAAAAGTCTAGAACAGTTAACAATTTTGCCAAGAATTGGACACACGAGTATACTCACGCTTGATGGCATGATGAATTCTGCTAAGTACCATGATATTTTGGATGCCTCTGCCAAGGTTAGGACTCGGTCATAAATGCCCTAGTGAAAAAAAAGTTCACTAAAGTGCATTAAACTTGATTACACTACAGCACACTTTAGTATACTTGCAGCCACACTAATGAATACACTTAAATTGTGCTAAAATGGAACTACTATTTTTGTACTTAATATAGTTTAATTGTACAAAAATAGCATGAAAATGTTTTCAGTATTTCAAATACAATTTAGTGCATTTATTTTTCACTAGGGTTGATTTAAAAAAAAGATAATGACCCTAAACAAACATTGAAATAAACACAGAAATGGCTGCAGGGACACAAAATCAATGGTCTGCAATGGTCATCTCAGTGTCTGGATTTGAACCCTACTGAAGCCCTGTGGTCTTGAAGAAGGCAGTCCACATGTGCAAACTTAAGAATATAGAATAGAATAGAATTTATTGTCACACATACAAGTACAGTGAAATTCATTCTTCGCATATCCCAGCATGTCAGTAAGCTGCGGTCAGAGCACAAGGTCAGCCATGATACAGCACCCCTGGAGCAGGGAAAGTTAAGGGCCCAATAGTGGCAGCTTGGCGGTGCTGAGGCTTGAACCCACAATCTTCTGATCAGTAGCTCAGTGCTCGAACCACTTGAGCCACCACTGCCATTATGTAAGCCCTTTATGTTCTAAAGAGAAGTTTAGAGTAAGAGTTTTAAATGTTCTACACAGAAGAGTGTTCAAGATCCTCTACAAGTGTCTCCAACATGGTTACACATTACAGGAAGAGGCTCAGTGCTGTCATTTTCTTCAGGGAAAGCTTAATTCACCAAACACCAAATATTAATTGTAGGCATGTCAATAATTCTGAAACCAGTGTTTTGCAGAAAAAAATTGCATTACATAAGGAAACTTTTTATGTTTGAAAAAAACATTGTGTTGAAATAAAACTACATAGTGTCCCCATATGTTTTAGCTAAAAATATAATTTATTGCATTTTATTCATTCACCTTATCCTGGTTAGGGTAGCGGTGGATCCAGAGCCTATCCTGGGAACATTGAGCGCAAGGCAGGAATACACTCTGGATGAGACGCCAGTTCATTGCAGGGCACCACACAGACACACTCATTCGTACCTAGGGAGTGGTTACTCCGCCATTAGAGTAGCCAATCCACCTACTGCCATGTTTTTAGGAGGTAGAAGGAGAACATGCACAGACAGTAACCTGAGCTCAGAATCATACCCCAGACCCTGGAGCAGTGAGGCACCAACAACACTTGTTGTGTCACTGTGCCACCTGCAAATGATTCATTTTATATATTTATTTTATAATAATATCTGATCATTTTCATGAAGGGTGCCAATACTCCTAGAGTTGACTGTAATGTTAATACTTAGGCACTGTGTCAAAGGCATTTTAGTGTGGTTAACTGCTTTACAGTAGTATCGTAAATGTACTTCCAGTCGACAGTACAGTACGTTATCTTCCAATAATAATATTATACTGTAGTATCTGCATACAACTTCACATTCTCAGATAAGATCATGTTTCACTGCAGTGTCAGAGCAAATACTAAACCGCTTGAATCTTTTTAAAATGGACTTCCTTGTTCTTAGCCTTTAGTGGTTTAACCAAACAATACACACAATTTTCTCTCATTTTACCATATTACACGAGATACACCAAACCTAGAAATATGTTTTTGTGATGTCATTATTTATACAGGTACAGCATAACGTTAATAGTCTATCTATTCTTATAATACCTTACCGTGGTATACTGTCACACCACTACACCATTATACCCTTAGTACTGTATACACCCAAGCACTTTTATACCTTTTTTTATTTTTTATCCTGCATATTTTATAGCCTTAATATAAGAGCAGTTTAACCCAGACCTCAGAACACTTACAAGACTATGAGTCTGTATTATATTTTTGCAAAAGGCCGACACCCCACTATCCAGAGTACTAACTCGGGTTGGTAGCGTGAGAGGTTGGATCACAAGAGGTGGCCTGACACACTTTCAGAAATAAACCTAAAAGAGAAAGATAGAGATTGCCCAGTTGTGTACACACACAAACACTTCCATACACATGCAGGCAATTTCATGTTCTACATTACACAAGATATTATACCAGATGTTTGCCTGCACACATATGAATATTAATATATTCACTTATCATTCAGTTCCAGGCAAACAAATTGGCAAAAAGAGATGATGACGATGATGATGATTTTGGGAGATATGTAGATTGTTGGTAATTTAATTTGTTACATATTTACACACAAGAATTTTTCAGCACCAAACCTCAATGTTAATTTATACTGTAGGTGTCTCATATCCTGTTGAGTAAAAGCCAACCACTCAGGTGTGAAGAATTTATTTGTGAAGTGAAAAGTGTGTTAGTGTGTGCATGTGTGTCTGTATTAGGGAATGTGGAGATGAAACTGTGAAACCGAAAAAATAATGATTATACTTTGAATTCATTCATACAAATTCTTACAAAAAAGTCAATTGATATAATATTTACGATGTTGTGTTCTGTGTGGCATGAAAAAACTTATATAAATTAACTTCCACGTTTTGAACCTCTGGGCTTTCTAATAATTACACTCTCTATTGGTTGGATGGTAACTGGTATAGAAACAATTTACTGCATCCACTGAAAGCTTTTTAAGGTCATCTCCTGACCAATAAATACACACACCAGTAACTACAGCTACATAATCACCTTGGCAGGCTACAAGTGTATTGGTTAGGACCCTGGTGAATGTTGCAGAGCATTGCGACATGCCCAGAGAGCCATTACATAATGCCTTCAGCTGAATGTTTTTTTATGAAGGAGTGCGTATGCATATTTGTGTGCATGTATGTGTGTGCGTATGAGACCCAGTTGGGGCTCAGCTCAGCTGGAAAAAACAACTGGGTTTGACATTTCCACCACAAATATCAGCTGTTATTTTAGTGTGGCATCTGGGCGGCTAGCAGGGAGGCAGGGTGAACTTTGACTCAGTATGCGGGCTCTGATCTCAGCGGGGCAGCGCACCACAGACCACCACAGTCGCAGGAAGATGAGGAACCACCAAGATACGCACATACACACACCAACACACCTCATGACAAATTTAGCCATAAGGTGTAGATCTGTCTCTTATCTGTATGCATTTGTCTGTGTGCATACCACAAACCCATAACTTATGACTATATAAAATGAGTGCATTCTAACAAATACCAAATCACTTCCTTGTTTTTTTTTTTTACCTTCATAAAATCATATTATCTGATCTGATATGTCCATAGCCATTTTGTCAGGTAATAATAGATCCATGTGCTTCCAACAAGGTAGGTGTGTGTGTGTGTGTGTGTGTGTGTAAAGGTATCTTCATCTTAGTATGTGTGTCTGCAGAAATGCCTTAATTTGCAGTGACAGTTTTGCCTCTCTTTTTTTTATATACCCATCAATCAGTAACTATAAAGGGAATAAAGACACACTGTACAATAGAAGGCTGTTAACTTTACAATAACAGATCAAACTGTGCAGTTCCCCATGCAAGGAAAATGGTGAAATCATTTTAAACACTGACCTTTTTTTGGGCTATTTATTTCTTCATTTTTAGAAACAGAACAAAGAATGGCATCAGTTTCACAAGCAGTTCTTGAACTTTCTTGCAACGACTCTGTTCCGCCCACCCAGTCTCTTTCTCTCTCCACTATTCTTTGTCTTTCTGTCTCTTTTTCTTACTCTCTCTCTCTCTCTATCTCCGTCTCTTTCTCTTACTCTCTGTCTTGCATCTGAGGTAAATTACTCTGTAAAATTCCCTTTTAAGTGTCAGAAGTGGGAGTCATGTAATTACCAGCTGCAGGTAAGGTGTCCCAATCAGGGCCATAGGGAGCCCAGTCACTATTTGGAGTGTTTGCAGATGAGTGGACAACGATGGACTGAGATGCTTCAGCATATCTGTCAGGAACTGCTTTAAGATAATTCTCATTCATTTGTCTGGTCTGATTGTCTGGTCTTCACTTAATAATTAAATATTTTTTGGGGGAAAAAGCTTTTAAATATGTGATTAATCACCAAAGTGAAACATGGTAACACACGTGGAGAACTTGACTCTTTCCCAACTTACACAATACATAACATCAGTCTTACAAGTCTTACAGTATTTTTTTTTTTTTTAAATTTTTTATTTGTCTTATTCCTTGGTACAGATATATGAGACCTTTCAAGCTATGTTACATAAGAATAGCAATTAAAAACGGAAGATATGAGGTTTCTGCAGGAAGCAGACAACAGACGACCCACAGAGTAGCTATGTGTGGGTATGTAAAAACAGCAGGCAAAGCAGTAGACAGTAGAGTATGGAAGTGCTTAGATCCTCACTATTTCCTCATGACAGAAGACACCACTCCGAAGCACTGCCTCCACACTGGCAAGCATTTAGTGCGCTGTTCAGCTATACATGTTTCAACAGACATCACCAACAGCTCTCTTCGCTCTGACTATTCTGATTTCTATAGAGGAAAAAAGACTTCTGAGACTAACACTACAATCAAAGAGTCATTTTGCTGTTTCCCCCTCACTACTGAATAATAGCACTGCTAATGTGACATGTGGGTTCTGTTTCATTAACAGTCAGAATCGGAGAAGAGCAGGCAGGCTAAGTGCTCCGCAGAGAGCTGCCAGCGGTGAAAGACACCAATGCTCAGATGACAAGGTGGTTGCTGTGGCAACACAAAGTGACACCAGAAGACGAGTGTACTAGAAGGGCTCTCCAGTGGACAAAAGAGAGTGTGTGAACGAGAGAGAGAGCGTGAGTTCCTGGTCTGCTTTGAGAGCGAGAGAGCGGCGAGCGCTATGAGTCTTAATAAAGAGATGAAAATGGAGGTGGCTAGTGTGGGAGAGTAAAAGGGCAGCTAGTGTGCTCTTTAGAAAGAGCTAGGGCCCTACTTCCTGTTGTCGGGCCTGATTGGCACATTGGGAAGCAGAGCTCCACGTCTCACCGGCGTGGGCTTGAAAATCCTTGTTCCACCGCATCAAAAAGGTTGTGCTGAAGTGAAAGACAGACCTGGGAAGCCTGAAATGCTGGGCTAATTTAAGAACTGATGGGGGCTGACAAATCACGGCAAACAATTGGGAGTATTTATACTTTGTCTTGGCTTTGGAAGTCCTCCTTACAATATGCCAATGACAGAGAAAGCAAACTTGAACAGGCAGATGAGGACATGGTGTGTCCGCCTACTTCTTCCACTTTATCAAACCTGGAACACAACCTGAGGGTGTGTGGGACTCTCTGTCTGTACATAGATGTTTGGCTGTCTGTAATGTGTAGGTGTGTGTATGTGGTGTGGAGGGGGTGATTCTGAATAGGGTATGGTGAATGTTTGCATGTATGTGTGCATATGTACATGTGAGGCTGAACAAGCGTGGGTGTCTATAAGTGTGTGTGTGTGCGCATGTGTGTGCGTGCATGTCTGTGTGGGTGAGCGAGCATGTGTAGGAGCACTCATAAATCAGAGCCCGACTCATGTGAGCAGCCTGTGTGAGCCATTGACAGGAGAAGAGCAGTGTTTCTTCATGGACAAGGCTTCTGACTCCTGTTCCCTATGGGAGCATCATGTTTATTTTCAGTACTTGCACCATCAAAAAAATACACACTGATGGAAAAGTTCTCTTCTAGAGAAGAAGTGAAAATCATCTCATGTGACTGAACTCGGTAGTGCCTTATTTCCCAAGAGTCACCTGTTCTCTCTGGCAGTGTGCTTTTAGGGCTCTGTTGAGGGAGAGTCTCCATCTATGTGGAATAAGCCAAAGTGGCAGCTTTTTACAGTACCTTTCCAGTGTGCGAGAGGAGAGCTGTAGGGATGTGACTTTGAAGCGGTAATGCTTTGAATTCAGCTTTAAAATAAATACAACTCTAAACCAGGCCCTAAAGATAAATAAGTATGAAACAATCTAATTTAGACAAAATGTTCACTCTTTAGGAAGTTAGTAAATGACCCGTATCTCTATTACTATTAATAATTCTATAGCTATTAATAACACCCTGTATCTCTGTTATTATCTCTAATTGGGATTAATTTAGGATTCGGCCAACATCACAGTGGCGAGGACGGCCATTTTAGCTGTGACTTGGAGAACTGGCAGACTATGCACACAAAGAGTATGACAGCTGCTGTGTGGTGAGTGCTGCCAGACTCACTGCGTGTGTCACCACTATCTCAATCCGAGACCCCCTTCATCTAACACCTGACATCTGTCCTTAGAAAGGCACTGGCATTTCTGGTCTTAACATAATTGCTTTCAATATGTTGTCAGACCAAGCAAGTTAGCATCTTAGTAGAAAGTGATAAACTGTGCTAACAATTTTTTTTTGTATTTTTGTAATGTAATGGATTTCAACTGAACATTCCTGGCATATTGCCTAAATAGATTATATTGAACATTTTTGCGCCACAAGTTTTGTCCTTGAAAAATGGCCCATGTGACTGTGGACTAATAAGATTATTTAGAATTATTTAGGCAGGCTAAAAAAAAACAATAGTAGACACTGAATAAAGCACAACATGTGTAGTAAAAAAAAACATAGACATCTCTGTGATTGTATACAGTTACTTTAACAATAGACCTAAAACACAATCAGAAGCAGAATAGGTAATCTGCTAGACAGAAAAAAAAACTATATTATTCAAATAGAGCATGTGCAATGTATTAGGGCGGTCCAATCAGAAAGTAGCTTCTTAGTCGGGCAACAATTTTTCGGCAGCGTTTGCACGCTGCCCAGATAAGGACTTTCCCAAGCTGCCACTGATGTGCCTTATTTTGGCCAGGTAGCATAACATGTATCCCTCTCAGTAATTCTGTTCACAGGACCGCAGTTCTATATGACGGACCAAAGTGAACTGCTTGTTTCATAAATGCTTGACATTTATTTATCTGCTTAACAGATATAACAGTCATTTGTGTTTGTAGAATGTCAGAAGTTGTTCCATGGGTAAAATTAACTAGCCAGCATAATGCACCCTCACAGCTTATGTAACTAGTTTATGGGGCTAATCTACAGTTAGTGGTCTGGTTGTGTTTTTTACTGTACTAAAAGTGATGACACTGAAGGTGTCCCAAACACGATGCCTGCCAAGGTTCCTTTCCGATTTAAAATGTGACCCAGTGAGGATGCGGTTACTAAGGCAGCTGCCTTCAGAATGGAACGCACCTTTAGTTATAGCTGCTTTAAGTTGAAAGTTTGAGTATATGAAAACACATTGTAAAATAGAATCTACTGTGCATATTGAAGGTAATATATATTGTAAGAAGCCCTACTGCAAATAAACTATATGTCTACATTGTTTGAAGTACATCTTGACGTATATTAGATAGCCTTAGCCTTTTCTGTATTACATATCAAGTCATAAGATTTGTAGATAAGTGTGTGGTAAGTCAATGAGATCAAATATTTAAGACTTTGGTCCAAAGCAAACAAATATATACACTACCTTAATGTCAATAAATCACTTAAAAGGGTACAAATGAACTCTAACGCTAGAATTATAGATGAATCATAATTCATTTAAATTTGGAAAAGAAGGTACAACTCAATCACAGTAGCTGGCTACCACTACAGTTTTGGCACGCAAGTTATTTCAGGAACGTCTCTTAGGCCTCTTAAGCTCCCCCTACTGGATTGGAGGTCTATCGACAGGTGGGTCTATTGCGGGTGATACTGTAGTCAGACCTAACTGTAAGAGCCTCCTGCTCACTCTTGTCCATCATGAAGACATTCATAGTTTTAGGTTAGTTTTAGGTTTAGCCACTGCCAATCAGTTCGCTGTCACTCCGCCAGTCTCCCCACCCTCTGCTGTCGGCGCCTCACCTGAAACACATTTGGTTTTCCACATTCAATTGGCATACGTTTACAACGAGTACCCTAAATGTGCCCTTTTTGTCAAAGCAATTAGCATTAGACGATTAGATGATATACTGTCATGCTTACAGAGAGGGCTTTCCAAGTCAACAGATCTCAAGGTTTCATTTGATACTAGAGAGAAGAAATGGGTTCACTGGAGGGTCTAACCTGCTTTCTGGGCTGGATTGTCTCTGGTTTCATCTGTAGGGCTCAATTCATCTGGGGGCCACCGCAGCTCTCCACTCTCAACTTCTCCACTCTCAGTGGGCTCCACCACAATAGACGGCAAGCGCTTGGACAGCTTAGGGTATCGCTCATGCGAATCTGGCAGAATCTAAAACATAGGAGTCATTTGAGTGAATTATTTCATGGAACTATTCATGAATTACAATTCGCTATACAACATCAATAGAGTCACATCCAAAACATCCACTTAGATTATTTAAGGAATTTATTAGAGCATTGAGACCTCATTAGAGAATGGTGGCATGCAAATACTGCCAAAAGCTCTTGAAGTAAATCAGCAGGCAGTCACAATATTCAGCCAGGAAGAGTTCAACACTGTGCTTTGAATCCCAAGCCTGTTCATTATGGCTAGTTAGAGAAACTTTTGCTGAGGCATTCATAAGAAATACACTAGCATTCAAAAATTTGGAATCACTTGTCATATATTATGAACAGTCATCATTCTATTGACTAAACTCTGATACAATGTAGTAGATCTAATATATCTCATATACACCAAAAGATATTTTTAGAGGTTTTGTTTGGTATTTAAAGTATTTTGGGGAAAAGTTATTTAAAAGTCATTCAAAAAAGTTAAATGATAAAGGAGAAATTATTATACATAGATAATTCCAGTATATAATTTAAGCATCCACTTCAAGATTTGATCACACAAAAAAAGAGGCATTCTGGGTATTAATGTTTATATTAACATTACTCTTGATGCTATAAAATTTTCATAGTCATTTTGGAGTCATCATTCTGGACACACAATGTTTTACAGCTTTCTAAAAAAATAACACGAGAATCATATTACAATAATTTTATAGATGTATCTGAAACAAAATGGAGTTTATATCACTGTAAACATTGATTCCAAACTTTTGAACACTAGTGTATATGACAGTGTGGAAAATCCATTATAGGCTACCCTTGAAACGACGGTGAGTGTGGTAGAATTTGCTTGTGTGCATTTTGATTTAGCATTTTTTGGGCATTGTAGTTTTATGTATGATGTACAGTAGACTCGAATGAAAAACTTGTGGTATTATGTGTTAAGAAGATTTTTATCTCTATCAAGGTAGAGCAGTCAGTAAAAATGTTAAGTCAAATGAGGTGTGGAAGCTGCCGGTGTCCCACAGAATTGAGTCATCATGGGAAACTCCATAGCTCAGTGGCCAGAAGCGTGATGTGCTTGGTCACGTTCTGTGAAATACACACTTTTACAACTTTGCAGATGTTTGTAAAAGTATGAACTGAACAGGCAATTACTTAGCTAGCCTGACTTGTAGGCTTCAAAAATATTGTTAAAATAATAAATATCCACTCACAGGGCTTAAAATTAGTACACAGTTATATACAAATGGTGATGGATGACAAGCTTGTTTTGCAACCTTATATTTATAATATTTATACTCCAGGGAAACAGGAAATGGTCAAAGGCAAAAGAGAGTACCTAGAGACTGTGAGCAATTAAATAAAAAAATATAAATAAATAAAAATTCAGGGATGACCATTTGTTTGCATCTATTTTAAATAGTCTTGGGGGTGTCAATAATTTTACCACGTCTTTGAGAGAAAATACTATTATCTATTGGCTTGTGTAATTTCTTACAAACGTTGAAAGATCACATGCTGAGTAAAATGTCTGTCTCGCATGTTTCCAACAGAGTCTACTGACAGCATGTTTACTTCAGAGAACCACAGCTTCGAGAACCTCTCCACTGAGCTCTCCAACATCCCAAACGACACTTTCCTGGACTCAGAATTCCGCTACACACTCTTCCCCATTTTCTACGGCCTGGTGTTTGTAATCGGGCTGGCAGGCAATGCCTACGCCCTCTACATTCTGCATCACATGCGGGAGGCCAGGGCTATGAACGAGATGCGCATCTACATGACCAACCTCACCGTGGCTGACCTGCTCTTCGTCTGCGTGCTTCCCTTCTGGATTAGCTACTACAGTCGTCATGGTGACTGGATCTACTCGGACACTCTGTGCCGCATCAGTGGCTCGCTGTTCTTCATCAACACCTACTGCTCTGTCCTCTTCCTCACTGTCATCAGCATAAATCGCTACTGGGCTGTGACTCGGCCACTGTTGGCTGCTTCTTCTGATTGCTGGAAGCGCGGCGCCATCACCTCAGTGATTGTCTGGGCTGTCACTCTGGCGGCGGCCGCCAATCAACTCGCAGAGCCTGGCATCCAGGAAGACAAGTGGGCGGGAGTCTTGCGATGCTTCGAGGGCTACCAGAACAATTTGGACGAAACCAAGCTTGCTGTTGCGGTGATCCACTTCATCATTATTGGGCTGTTCTTTTTGGTCTTCCTCCTTGTGGTGTTGTGCAACACGCTAATTGCTTGCACCCTGCTAGCACAGCCCTTCAGCAAGCCACGATCCAGCACGGGCAGAAGGCCCCATGGCGCCAAACGCCGCGCCTTGCGGATGCTGTGCGCGGTCATAGGGGTGTTTGTTGTGTGTTTTGTTCCACATCACGTGGTGCAGGGGCCCTGGGTGCTGGCCGTGCTCCAGCTGACCAACTTGGGGGAGGTAGCCCGGCAGCACCTAAACGATGCCCACCAGGTTACGCTGCTCCTCATGGGGTTGAACTGCGTTCTGGACCCCATCGTGTACTGCTTTGCCACCAGGAAGTTTCGCAAGTATATCCAGGACCACTTGCGGAAGGTGAATCAGGGGAAACACTGCTCCACCCACACCAGCACCACCGGTTTGTCTCTGAAAACCAGGAAACAGAGTTATGGAGTGAGTGTCTTTGAGGAACAGAAGGAGTAGCAGAGATGTGAGACTTCAAACAACCTCTGACAACAAGCCTGTTTGTGTGGCGTTTTGGGACACCTAGCAGAGCCTTGCTCCGACTTCAGAAGATGAGATGAAAATGAGATGATGTTATGGTGGGATTCAGGTCTCACCCAGCCTCCCTTGTAATCTTATCCCTGTAAAGGGATTTCAAATTTGTATCTAGACAAAAGAGAGAAGGAGAGAAAGACAGATAAAGAGAGTTAGTATAATCGCATGAAGCAAGTTAGTGTCAGCTTATTTCAGAAGTAAAGCAAGTTTTATTGAATCAAAAAATACCATCCCCTGCACATTTCTTCATGCTTTTAACCAAGCAGCTGATGATATTTGGTAATTATTTGCCAGTCGTACAGAAGAAATTCCAGGATTTCACCAACCCAGAAATGATTTTGAGCTAAACTCTATTTCAGCATGTAAAATATCGGCAGTCATTGTAGCCCATTACTAAACTTTGTTCTTCCCCTTTTCTTAGAATTTCACCATAGTGATATCTTTTGCAAGTTTTTGCTTCCTCAAAACACAGGAAGTACAGCGTTCACAGGTCTTGTGTTCATCTGCTGCAGTGGGTATCATTATCATTATATTATGTTTGCGTTTTTCCTGCTCTAACACACCTGAATCAGTTAATCAGCTAATTACCAAGACCTTTATGTGTTTCATGGGGTATATGTTAAAGCAGGGAAAGCAGTAACATGTAGAGACAGTTCTTCAGGGCTGCGATTGGGAATCAAGTTTCCCTGCGTGCGGGTTGGTCCATCACAGGCTATACATGATACAGTGTTTGGACCTCGTACTATGGAAGAAAGCCAGTTGTTCCTACAACCTGTGAGCTATACTTTATGGCTTGTAAAGTCATGCACTGTGACTATGCAATAGTTACTATTATGCAATAGTAAACATTGCTTATGATGAAATACTGGATCTCATTCCGCATAAAGTCACATGCTTGATAAAGTGTACTGAAGTGTGTTCTCAACAGTGTTTTTGTTTTTGGTTTAAATCCAAATGGAAATCATTTTGTTATTGTTCTTGTAATGAGATTATGTATTAATTTATGTATTTGTGTACGCTTTATATTTATCTGATATGTTTGCAGTGTATATGATTTTTTGAGTGTGCCGATTAAACCTTTTTTGTTACTGCAACTTTTTTTGGTAAAATCTCAATGCACTTTACTGTGATTTAAACAGTGTATATGTACCAGACATAATGTGGCTGATTGCGTTCTTACTTTTGTATGAGATGTTAACCAATGACCATTATGACCATGATAACATTTAATCCCAGCTCATATATGGGTCGTTCTACCGAAGTGATGCAAAACACTGCCCCTCTCTATAAGCCTTTTTAATGCATAAATTGACATATTTTGCCACAATTGAAATATTTTGAATAATAATTTAATTAATTTGACTAGGCTCTCCTCTATCGAACTTTGCATGTCCTCCAGTCTAACCCTTGCAATTACGTTGAAAAACAGAACACCTTAGTATGTTTACCATTGTTTTTTTTCTAATATGACTTTTCAATTTCTACCAAAATTAAGTTGAATTGTACTTGTCCAGTCTTGAAAGTACATCAAAAGATTTCAGTTTACAATTAATACATTTATTCACGCAATCTCTTTATACAAAGGTAAAGAAAAGGGTAAAATAAGAAAAATGTTCACACTTGACCAACCCTTGCATATCCTTAGGAAATAATAATTTATTATTTAGGAAATAATAAAATAAATAATACATTTAAAATAATTTTAGAATACCCAATAATCTTATCTTCATCTCGGGTATTAGCAATATAAACACAATATGGCATAAGAAACACCTGCACATGCTTAGAGATCCTTCTGATGCCAGTTGTCTGCACAGGTGTGAGTGCAAATAAGAGAGGTAATGTGACAAGTACTAAAATTACCCTTCTGCTTTATATTTATTTGATATAAAACATTAAGTATTGTGCCACATTAAAGCAAAACAAAATAAAATAAAATTTGACCTGACAGAACATAAAGGTTAAGAGAAAATGGCATAAGAAAATATTGTGCATTTACATGTTTAGCGTCAAGTCCCTTGTATGCTCGCTTTCTTTCCTTATTCTTTTACACCTCTCTCTCATTTGGCAGGAGAGCGCTTCTTGTGGCGAAAGCACAACACGACATACATTAGGACATTAGGCTTAATTTCAAAGGTCTAGGGAGTTGCGAAATAATGAGTGACTAAATCTAATTAAAAAGCACCACACATGATTCTTATTCATTTTAATATTCAAACCTTTTTATTCCTTTTAGGACCAATACCAATATTTTTCTGCTTTATAATGCCTTAAACTGCCCCTTTTCATCAGCGTCTATTTAACACCTTTCTGACTTGAGTGTCACAGGCATGGTTCATTTCCCCTTGTCCATTACTAGCAAACACCCACACACTCAGTGTGCACTCCAACAGCAGATATGATTACAGAAGGTGTGGTGTGCATCCCTCTCTCATGTTAAAATATTATTTGAATTTTAATGGGATGAACCCACATGTTCTCATTAGATTCTTTCCAGGACAGAACCACAGAAAACAGAAAACTATGCAGCACAGAGGCTTTCTTAGACTGGCACTAAGAACCCAGGGTCTAACAAATTGCATCAAGACATAGTTAACAGTCTTGTTACTGCTTACAAATTTATAATGACACCAGACATTGATGCCAAGAGTCTTAGTTTCATGGTCATCCTGAATGTTAGAAAAAGAGTCTCAGTTTGAGAGACATAATGAAGCAAGCTTGATCAGGTAGATGTTGGACAGTTAAAACTGTCCAATAGGTTAATGCTGCTGATCATTCTGGCCACTGGGTGGCAACCACACGCCATGAATACACTGGCCAAAATGACATCTCAGTAAATCTGGATGAAGATAATAGGCGAGTGGGGATAGAGAGAGAGAGTAGGAGAGAAGATTTTATTTTAATTATTGCTAATTGTATGTCTGGAATATCATGTTTTATGGGAGACCATAGTCAATCAGATTGCCTCTGTGGTTAACGCTTCCTGTTTATCAGTTCAGTTTATATGAAATTTGACTATTAGATAGCCTAATAATAGATTTTTGTACAAAACAAATACTGATGTAATGAAGAGGAATGCCACATAGAACTATGGTTATAGTTATAAAACGTTTTGTACGTACAGTTACACATTTTAAGCCTACGATCAGCCATACAGCTTGTGCAGTGAGGCTTTTCAACTTGCCACTCACACAAAATGTTTACCTAATGAGGTCCAGGTGGAGAAATGTCTAATCAGGTCACCTTTAAAAAAGTCCTCAATTCAGAGCTTAGGTCATTGCAAGAAAAAGACTGCTCCACTGTGTTCCAACCCTGAAATAAGGATACAAGGTTTATGCAGACTGGCAGGAAATTCAGGATCTCTCTTTTCTAATCTTTAACCCCATAAAGCTCCTGTGGGATGCCCCAAATCACAACATCAGGAGACATCATAATGCTCTGAATGCTAATTACCAGAAACCTTATCTTTTATACACTTTCAGAAAATTATTAAACTGTTAAACTGTATCATTGTTTGTCACTGGGGTGGTACCCTCAAGTGGACGTCTTTTATACTTTTAGTATGTATCTTTTATCCGGGAAAGAGAATGTAGTGTTTCTTTAAAACTCATTAAAGGTATGTAATAGGACCTTAAGGATCAAAGTTGTACCTTAAATCAAATTTACACTTTCTCAGGTGAAAGATACATACTAAAGGGACAAATGATGTACCATTAAGGGTACCACCCCAGTGACAAGCAAAGGTACAGTTTAGTACAATCATTTGCAAGCCAGTGATTGCATATACGCAAGAGCTTGTAGTGGCATTTTGAGTCTAGGAAAATGGCATTTTGGGAGTTGTAGTGCTGCTCCCTGAGGTAAACACTCTTATTGGAAACATATGAGATGGAGATTTAGTCAGCATGTGTTCCCCTTAACAGGGTCAAATTTGTTAGAATTCTATGGAATGATATTTGAGTCACTAGGATTTGGATTTAAATTTTGTCATTTCAGTTATGCTTTATTTTGAAATTGTATATCAAATTTTAAAGTTTCATTAAATCTAATTAAATGTGCATTTTACAATTTGAATTTGTATGTGCGGCTTGAACGTAACGCAACATGAAATTCAAACTTAAAATAATCAAATGTACAAAACTGAAATTCAAACTTTGGTGGCACGATGCATTTTAAATTCCGTTAATTAAAGTAATATTCAGCGCTACATTTGAGCACTTCTGAAACGCAAACAAGCCCAGATTCAGTCATTGTTCATTTTAGCTAATTGACATTCAAGAAATGATTAGGCGCATCATTGTGAATCTGAATTTGAAATTGTAATGTGAATTTTGTACATGTGACTGTTTTGAGGCCATTTAAGGTTGATTTCAAAACTTAATTTAAAAACTAAGCTTAAAAATTCAGATTTATAGTAGGGAAAATATCATTCCATAGACTTTGTACAAGCCATTTGTATTAAATCCAGTGAAATCACTCTTACTTGTCTTAATTCCTATTAATTTAGTGTGGTTAAGCCATGGTGGCGCCAAGAGCCTGTTGCACATGGGACTGAAGCACTCAGTACAACTGTTAATGTTTACTTATTAGTTTCCTATTGGTGTATTGTTTTGTTTACCTGTTAATATTTTCATTTGTTAACTGTTGATTTCAGTCCAGAAACATGTGTTGTATTTTTATTTGTCTCCATATTCTTCACCACTGTGCTCCTCTCAGCACAGACTCTGAGCCATTAGCTTTTCCAGCTGCCAATGTCAGACATTCCATGTTTTTCGATTATCGTGGGGACATTCAGTCTCCACTGAAACAGCATTATGCACACAAACATAACTTGGCTTCCATTTTGGGCCATTTTAATCCAATTACCCAGCAGCATCTGATTTAGCCTCTCGAGTCAGGCTGCTGGCTCATACAAGAGAAAACAAGCTGTCAAGAAAAGGAGTGCATGAAATCAACCAAACAGAACGAGAGCCGAAGAGAAAGCACACGAGCGTTTTTCGCTTAATTCCGCATTTGAGAATGTCACACTATTGCCTCATACTTCCATCACACCTCTGTTCCTCCTACTGGCCAGCTGTCAGAGCAGTCTACAGTCGTGGCCAAAAGTTTTGAGAATGACACAAATATTAATTTTCACAAAGTTTGCTGCTTCAGTGTTTTTAGAT
>JAOUQW010000032.1:2733991-2759665 GCA_028565825.1 Olivaichthys viedmensis
GCTCATGATCATCTCTGGTCATTTGGCTTTTTCTCTCCAGTCCTTCCTCTTCCTGCAGCACTGCTGTCTTTCTGTCTGTCTTTCTTTCTTTCTTTCTTTCTTTCTTTCTTTCCTCTCTTCTCCTACTCCATCCTTCTCTCTCCTTTTTTCTGAAGCTCTGGGAGCTCCTGCTACTCATCATTGGGGTCTGCAGGAGGCTCATGATCATCTCTGGTCATTTGGCTTTTTCTCTCCAGTCCTTCCTCTTCCTGCAGCACTGCTGTCTTTCTGTCTTTCTTTCTTTCTTTCTTTCTTTCTACTGTATGATTTGAAATAATACAATAAAGTAGAATAACGATATGGAAATCCTATTGCGCTTTGCAAGTGATTTAAATTCTTATCTTTCACGGTTGCATGGCTCCTAGAGAGGCACAAAGATTCTTTAACAGAGGATTCTTGCATTTGTAATGCCCACCAATTGTACTTTTTGTAATTCTGTTAATTTGGGATGAGATACAGTATCGCTAATTCCAGCCTCATAGGCCCTATGTAGTGCACCCATAAAAGTGTTGAATTGTCACCTACAGTGTTGAATGATCATGCTCAGTGTTCATTTAAGTTCAGCTGGACACCAATGAACACTGCAAGAGTTAATTCAACACTGAGGATTTTGCTTTGCAAGGACGATTTATTCTCAGTCATGCATTTTTAATTAAATGGGATATAAATTCTTAATAAACTATGATTGATCATGTTACCATGGACGAGGCTGCCTGGTTGGCAGGTAAGACTGCAAAAGTGCTGATTACTATCTTATCAAGTGGAGTGTAGTTCTCTTATAGGATGACTGAGCATATATATCTAAGGGTAGATATGATATTGTTGTACCCCCGATAGAGTTCTGGCGGTGGGACAAGAGCCACTGTGTAATAGTACACTAATCTGGCACATCCTATTTAAGTTTGGAACTCTTTGTGTCAAAATTCATGAAACACGGACAAATTTGAACTTGGACAGATCTCCAGAGAGCCAAGGACAGGTGAGGTCAAAGAGTGCACTCACATACCCCTACACACATTAAGCTGATATCACCCTGTGTCTCTCCCACACACATACCTCTCACATTACAAAGTAAGATCACATAAAGTGGAAACCAGGGCAAGAGGTGAAATGTCGGGGTCAGTGTAACACCATGAGCAGCTCACATTCCCACCGGTTCAGCCTCAATGTCATGGAGCGTAGCTAACCAGAGAAAGGAGATGCTTCCATTCATAGAGCCTGTGGTGGTGATCGTCTCACCTTCCTGGTGCCAAATGGAAAACGGAAAATCGTCTGCTGTCTGCAAGTACATTTTTTCCAATGTCTCAGTTGCTGCTAGGGAAGGTGTGTTGACACAAATACGACCCTGAGCTTTTAAATCTTTTAACACAAGCTGGTAATGTCATTTTAGCGCAGCTGCAGATAATGCATGTAATGGACAGATTGATGCAATGATCAGGTTAACATTCCATTTTTCACACTTACAGTACCAGTCAAAAGTTTGGACATAACCTGCTAATAGAATGGGTTTCTTCGATTTTTCTACGTTTAAGGCGTCAAAAGCCATATGGAAAGAACACGTATGGCATTATGCAGTGCGCAAAAAGTGTTTATCAGTGTCGTCTTGATAAAGCTTTGCATACGTTTGGCATTCTCTCGGAAACTTCTAGAGCCGGCCATAAAGAGCCTAAACTGCTCGTTCCTGTCTTGAAGAAGTCCCCTTGCGTACATATTGGTACTGCATACAGAAAGGCAAAATATCGTGCCTCGAGTAGCACAAAGCGACATGCAATACAATAAATACGAAATACACTACAGGTAACCACACTGGACCCACGAACCACACAGAACCCCAGGGTGTATCAGCAGTATCAGGATAAACGCCTGTGCTCTATGTAGCTTGTGGAACTGGAAAATCATTTAGTAAAAACAAAAAAGAACCCTGTAAAGTGAATAAAGATGAAAAAATACAAATAAACATCTGTATTTTGACGTTTTGAAGACAGACGTGTGCAATTTCCCCCCCTAAGTACTCATGACATCCTTTGAATGAAACAAGACGTTATTTTATTGAACCTGAAGCGTGCCACGTGTAAAATGAGTGTTAATATGTGCAAGTTTCAAGACCCACTTCTAATTCGTGCTCATGGTTCCTTTTAATTGGAATGATGTGGTGATTTGTAATCTGAGTGTGCGGTTTTCTTCTCGGCGTAGCTCGATATATCGCACGAATGAAAGTCTGATGTTGATCTGCAGGCAGAACTCTGCATTAGTCGTGTGCCAATAATGGGAAATACAATAGATCGGGATTTGAATACGCAGGATATTATCGGAGACACTTTCAAATAAATTGACTACCCCTGCTTTCCATTTGAGAGGAGCCCGCCTTTTAAAGAGTAGCCAACATTTTTGGGTGGCGTTTACCCTCGGAAGATAAAGCCTGTCCCATTCGGGAGGTCAGCTGTCGTCTAAGGTTCCTTTATTTTATTTTTTTGGGGATAAATTTGAAGGCAGCGTCACGTGCATCCTTCTCAGCACGCGCAATCCCTCAATTCCGTTCACTGGGCAAGAATTCCATGGATTGAATATTGTAATAATATTGTAAACCGTGACAGTTATTGAGTAAGTTTAGCCGGTTATCATCTTGTGCATTGTGTTGATTGTGTGTTGTTCGTGACTTGTTTTCATACAGCTGCGAGAGTGTGGCTCTTCATCGGCTTCATGCTGGCCTTTGGCTCGCTCATCGCTTCCATGTGGATTCTGTTTGGAGGTTTCGTTGTGCCTGGTAAGATTTCATTTCATGGTCTTTTTTTTTCATGTAGGCAATACGCACGTTCTCGTAATTCATACTGCAATATTGTGACTCTACAATATTGTTACCTCTGCATACTACTCATAAGGAGGCCTAGATAGGCAGCATTTTTCACTGCCTGTCTCATAAGTTCTTCTTTCCTGGTTTGATTAAACAGACAACACCCCCAACGACAACAGTCATGGTGTTGTGCATGGACCAGTGATGAATTTTCCTGCTCTGACATGTGCAAATAGGCCATGTAAATAAAATCGTTCCCCAACATTAAATAACGCGACTCAGACTACGCTACTACGGCCTTCTGCAGTGTCCCTCCACCTCGGGAACTGAACCCAGGAAACGGTGCGGAAGCTGATAGCGCTCTAGCACGAGCATTAAAAGCTCATTTGATAAAAGGCCAAAAATATCTCGATCATAATAATTTTTCATTTTTGTGTCTGCACAAACGAGTGCAGGGGGCAGCAAGCTTTTCAGTTCAAATGCTGCCCCAGGAAACCGGCGTAGGTAAACACATGCAGTCCTTTCTGAACGTACCAAATTATTCCTAAATCTTGTCATTATATGTGATGAAAATGAATCAGAGTGGCCGAGCAGGCAATACATGAACATGTTAGTGCGTTACCAGAGGTGACAATATCATCATTATTTAATCTAAGATTAGCTGTTGTTGTATTGATGAGTTGAGTTGAGGCTCTTTTTTTGAATAATTCTGTTGCTATTTTGATCAACAGCGAAGGCAGAAGTGTATCCTGGGATTGCGGTTTTCTTCCAGAACGCCTTCATCTTCTTTGGGTACGATATGAGAGAGGAGAAAGCCGAATTTATAGTGTCTGCAACAAAAGTATTTGCGCCATTATAAATGTTTACGTTCGAGTTCTTGTCATGAAATGGCACTGCTAACGTTTATTAACCACTTTTTATTCTTTCGTATTTTTGAAAATCATTAATTTTACCCTTAAATCTGATTTTTATTGCAGTTTTACGCCTTTAGACCTGATTTATGTTAATAACACAATTATTCCATATTTATAAATGATACCCCTCTTAAACTGGGTATAAATTTGCTTTTTTTCGGTACCTTCTAGGGGTCTGGTGTTCAAGTTTGGACGTACAGAGGACCTTTGGCAGTGAAAAGCCTCTCTTCCTGACCATCATAAGCCCAGAGTCTGTCTACTATTTCTCTTTTCCTTTTCTTTTTTTTCTTCTTGCCCCACTCTGATGCACGCTCCCTGTGTGTCTGGATAAACAGTGAGGAGTTGCTGCTATATAACACAACGTCTCAGACCAGACCTTGACGCATCTAGCCTCAGAATTCAAAACCACTCGAGCTGAAATCTGTTTGTTTGGAACCTTTTCTTTTTCCTTAAAAAAAAAAAGAAAAAGCGGACGTCCGATTGATGAACGTGAAAGAAAAGGCTGCAGGGCGCGCCGGTATAGTTTTTTAACGGCGCAGGAAACCCTCCAACGTCGGCTTCAGTTCCTATTACCCCTGTTGCACTCTTCTTTTACGTCACGTTTTCTAGCTACCCTTCCTTTCGATCTGTATTTGGTTCTTGTTCGTGCTTAACATGTGTAGTTAAATAGGCATGGTCTGTGGGAGCCTCCTTCACTATATCATTGGGATATTTAATCTGTAGTTTATCTGCGAGTGAGACGGCTCCATTTCCTCACTCGCTTTTGTAAGTCTGAGGAGAAACCGGTGTGATGAGAATCCATTTGTTTTTGAAACTCGAGTCTATTCTGTATGGGAAGTGTACCAAATTCAACCTAACCGGCTCGATCGAAACTAATTGTGCAGCGCGGATTCGATGCTGGTGCTGGTTAAAGTGACCATTTTCGGTTTCGCAAGAGTTCCGTCGGTCTCTGGGGTGTTTTTCCGTGAGCCACATGCTCCGAACTGAAGATCACAGCATCTCATGAAATCTGGAGGAATGCAAATATGCAGTCTCGTGTATTGGATAAACAGCCTTGCCAATTGTTTCCGTTTTGCTCTTCTTTATCATGTATTCATTTTGTACGCTGAGTCAGGTTCCATAGCTTTTCAGCTTTTACGTTTGCACTCTATTTATGTAACACGGCTGCTGTACAGCAAAGACGACAGAAACGCAAGCACAATTTCATTGTACGTTGGTTGCAGCAGCCTGTCCAGCGCCAACCAGTTAGCGAGGTTCGTTTCTTAGAAACACTAGAAGAATGTAAACTCGTATATTTCATCTAACAGTTTTTTTGTTGCGTGTGTGGTTTTTTTTTTTTTGCGACTGCATTTGTCGTGACCAATAAAATCACAGGAAATTGCCGCACAACTTTTTCAGCTTGATTCTTATTTTTGGCAAGCACACAGCTGATGATCGCTCACTTTCCTTGCTAGAGAATTCGAGAATTTCCTAATGAAAAATATATTGCGTGAATTCCAGTCAAATGAATCAGTTCAATGAGATGAACAAGTCATATTGATTTGACGATACGTAAATCGGGGTTATTGTAGGAATCGAAAACTGTTGGAGATTGTTATGAATTCAAATAAAAATGGAAATTGCATCAAATGGTGAAATAAAGCGAAAATAATCATTGCCATAACAGAAATGGTGTAAGAATATTTAAAAAATATTTGTAGTTTTTGTAACGTGTAATGAGAGAGAAAAAATCATAAGCCCCATAAGTAGTCAAATTTATCCACTATTTAAAAAATTTAAGACAGTAGTGTCTACAAGACAGTAGTTTGGAATCAACACGAACATAATAAAAATGTATTATTTAGTAACGTGTTTATTAACATGGAATAAAAGGATATGACGATATGTCTGCAGCAATAGTGTATTTGATTCTAATCGAGTCTTGATTTGTTTTTGCGTTTAAAATGTAGTTTTATCGCAACACTAATCATATACAGGCTTGATTAGCTGATTCTGGTGTTAAATCAGGAGTCTGTAAATAAAAAATATATAAACTGGTTATCAACAAAGATATGGGAAAGGCTTTTCTTATATAATACGTTGTAGATATTGTACATCACTGCACACCGATGGACTATTTGGGGGCAAACTTCTTTGGTTAAACTAGTTGTCAGTAAACGTGTTGCGTTGGTTGTTGACGAATTATTCATTCTAAAATGGCCTGTATAAAAAAAAAATACAGATATATAATTTTGCTAACTCAAACTAGAGAATCCTAAGAACGCTAAAAACAACATCGAAACTGTATTCGCAGCATAAAAAGTTTATAACACGGTCACAAATCTACCATGAAGTGATTTCCACGCGAAAAAAAGCCCCACCCAAAATTCTCACTCGCCTTTTCCAAGTGGTGGGAATGTAAAATATGTTCCATATTGAAGAAATAGAGAGCATACTTTTATCAAAACATAAATTATGATGAATGCTGTATCACTAAGGCAAAAATAACAATGCGCATAATTCAATAAGAACAATGATCTTTCTATAGACACGAGACGCGGCATTTAAGTAATTCAATCGACCGTCCAGTTTGGGCACTCTCGGATTCCCCTGTTGCCTTGTTTGAACGAGTTTTCTTCCTCTGAAACGCGGTTAAATGTTTACTTGAACCCCCAAGCCAATGCGCGCACACACAAAACGCATACACAAGTCCTGATTGAATTTTTCCCTGGGCTCCATGATTATCTTCTCGCTTATACACCATGCACCAGATGTGGGAACTGCAAAACACACAAGCAAAAACAGGCATGATTGAACTCTGGAGGTGAAATTTAAAGGTCATAAATGTTGGCTTGTAGATCAGCATCGTTCAATTAATTGAGACATGACGTATTTATTTACGTTAAACAGGTCGAGACCTTTTAGCAGGACGTTTGAAAGGCGTGAAGGTACGTCTAGACTAAAACAGGCACGCTATATGATGCTGTATAAGGGGAATTTCGGACAACATGGGGTTAAGTCTGGAGAAAGGTAAAGGCAGTGCACTGCGAATCGTAATCGTTATCAAAAAGACGGAATAAAGAATGTCTTCTGGGGCAGGGCGGATTTGCGATTACGGTTGTATGCTAGTTTTTTCGAAGGTTGCAAGTTAAATATACTCAGTGGAACTTTTTTGACCACTAGTGTTCCTCTGGGATTATGTAGTACATAGGGGTGCCGCAGAAGACGTTGTCGAAAATAAAAGGGGGCGTCTCTCGTTGGTCTTCTGCTGCAAACATGTTGGCTGAAGACTGCAACGTCACAACGGACGTTGTGACCTTGAGTGAAAGAAGCGCATGGAGCAAAGAAGACGACGCGTTTTCGAACAGATGTGAGAATGGCATTGTACTTGACTGGTAAGTCTGTGAAGTGACCACGTCTATCAAATGAGGGGGGCAGGAGGTAGAATACGTGAATGAGAACTCAACAGAAAAACTCTACATGGGACCTCTTTAAAAAAATCCCAGGACTGCCAGAGAGCCACGCTTGGCCCTTGAGCAAGAGCCTTAACCCTCAACTGCTCAGCTATACGCTTAGATTGTATTCTGCCTGCCCTGTGAAGAAAGAAAAAGGAACAACACACACACCTCCCAGAACGCTTGATCATCATAGCACTTCCTGTCCTGCTGAGGTTTCCAGAAGCTCCATTTCATGAGGAGACCTATAATTTATAGAAAACAGGAAAATATTGGAAATCCTAAGGGTTGTTTATGTCTTTCATGGGAAAACTGCACGGACGTCTTTCTTTTTGGGGGGTCCATCACTTTTGGATTGGTCATCTAAAGCCTCCATCATGGTAGTTTGGATATAACTAAGGCCAAACACACCTGTCATAACAAGACATTTGACGAAACCCCATTGAACATAAAATGTATTAATATGGCGGCAGTATTAAATGATGTCATGAAGTTCGAATGTCACAATTCAAAGCTTTAATTATACGGATCTTTTCCACGAAAACATATAGATATTTAATATCGAGTCATTTTAAACATTCATTATAATATACCAATATATTAATATTTAATGTTAAAAATCACAAAACCTTTTTTTTTTTTTTTGGCTTTGGTGTGTTTTTATTTTCTTTTCTTTTTTTCCTGAAAGTGCATGCGTTAAAGAAAACGTCATACTAAACTTGATTTTTTAATTTTTTTGTAAATTATCAAGTAGAATAGTACTCAAGTACCAAAATAGATATAGTCTCTTATTTTCCACCACTAAAAACAAATATACTATAAAATTGGATATGTTCGTGGTTTTTATTAATATGAAAACATATACATATACTAATATAAACCCCTAAACGTTACATGCATAATGCCGTACCTGTGATGATGCCCATGACCAGGCTCACACTGACTGTGACGAGCAAAATGCAGATGTGATGCACTGCAAACCTGACGGCACTGAGAATAAAACACGACATGGTTACAACGCACAAATTGGGTTCTAACAACATAAATACAGGCGAATGTACAGTACATCATATGTTGAGTGTAAGTTAATGTGACTGAGGTACTGAAGTAAGCAGATTTTGACCATCAAACTTTAAAAAAAATAAAATTATTTCAGGACTTTTTAACTGGGTGATAAAGGTAATTTAGGAAAATAATGTAAAACAGATTGAATTGTTCTTTAATTGTTGTGATTTGCGGTTATTAAGGGATGATCCAAATGTTTTACATGGTGACGTGGTCGATATTGGCCAGCCTCAGGAAGAGTTGAGCAAACCATCCCAGAATTCCCGGCACTGCATGAACGCTCAGGACACCGCAGGTATCGTGGCACTCAAAAGCAAAGAGCATATGACTCTGAGGCAAAACACAAATCAGGGTTAATATCGTAAAAATTTAAACTACTGAAGGTAAAGATTTTTGAGATAAATAATGGAAGCGACATCAAATACTGAACTGAATCGAAAATAATAATCAGGGCCATTAAAACGAACAAAATGGTACAAATAAAAAAAATGGAAAATGGCTTCGAAAAACTAGAACTTAATCAACAATATTAAATAAGTGAATAAAAAATAAATAAAAGTTTACTTTTATTTTTAAAGTAACCACTAAGCTGAATTTCACAGGGAAATTAAAGATAAAAAAAATATATACAGTATATATATGTAAAATTATATATATATTATTATATAAATTATATATATTATATATTAAAAATAATATATATTAAAGAAATAAAAACGATTAAAAGTGTATTGAATATATTATAATAAGTGTATTAGAAACTCCTAAATGTTATACACATATGGTATTATAATTTATGGCACAATGTAGAATAGGAAGAGAACATACAGTATTTATACCAACATTTCGACCAGCCAATAGTTTTATCCAACGAACACGTATTTAAGATCAGGATCACGACGGTAACCAGAAAGAGTTCGACAATTCCCGCTTTCCCTGAGCAACAAAACGTGATTGTGATCAGTTGTCTTGGTTGTGAAGGCTACCTTCATGTATCGAAATCCCAGGGTGGACAAAAGAGTGGTGCTCATGCCGATCGTCATGGCGATCCAGGGAACGTGAGCGGAGGTCATGACGGCTCCGACGGCGACGCCGCCTGCTAGCATGGAGCTCTGAACGTGCACCTTCGAGTCAAATCAAGTCAAGTCAGTGTTTATTGCCATCGTATACATGCATACAGTGAGACAAAGTGTCGTGCATCGAGAAATGCGGTCCAACACAGAAGACGGAGGCTCAGTGCACACGATTACACACACAACGCGAGTTTGATGAAACCTGCTTGCTACCTGTGTAGCAGGTGAAACATGACTTTGCATTAACCAACACACTGCTTTGTGATAAGTGTGCGTTCTAGTTTTCTCCAAATTATCAGAGAGATTCAACAATTTCTATTCTAATTCACATTTTTAAAAAATCGAGGGATGGGCCAGGACAGCAGAACGTTGATGTGAATTACTTTTTCAGATTTTACTTTTCACGATATACCATCGCTGTATCATTATGCCGTTGGTAGAAGCTCATTTCTAGTATAATGTTGAAGAAACAGCAGCATCTCACTGTTTTTAAAGAATTTGGCAATTCAGTCCAATTAAGCAACTTCCATTCAAAATGTCCCAAAAAAATATTTTCAGAATTCCGGCAAAGATTTAAGGGAAAGACTTCATCGTTGTTTCATCGATTCACCGCATCTACTGTATAGTGTGTGTGTGTGTGTGTGTGATTAACAGGGACAAGACTTTTGACACGTGTCCCTGTACTGAGAACAGAAAATCTGTTGACTTTAAAACACTGATTATGACTGACTTATAGATATTTAATGACAGTCAATGACCACTTTATTAAGCGCACATACTCAGTGACGCTTGATTTAAGGCGAGCGTTCATAGGGCTAAATAACACCTACTACACATACATGACAACTAACGCGCGTTTATAAAGGCTTATTCCAGCAGACGCAAGCTTTTATGAAGTCAAGTTGACATAACACCCGAGACGAGTGACATCGATTTGTGTTGACATAAGGTCATGTTATGACACTTTTTCGGGCTGACTTACGTTAGCACGTCAGGACAACGGACTTTGTGGCTGTCTGTATCTGTGGTATGTCGGAGTCACATATTACGTCAACCTGACATCAAAAGGAGTGTTTACGACAGCTGACACCTGTTGGAATAAGCGTTTATGTCAGTTGTCATGAAGACGCTTGTGTAGGTGTTATGTAGCCCTATGAATACCGTCCATAAAAATACACTTTTATTATTTTTTTTACAGTTTTTTTTACAACTTTACAGTAAAAAGTCATTCCAGTTGCTTCACACTTTTTTTTTTATAGTATCCAGGTGCCAAAGGGGCAAGAACTAAGGGAGCTACGTGTTTACTTTGAGCTACGTTGGTAACGCACAACCACAACTTCTTCCCTAGGCCTCTACACCTGCCCTTAGACTTCCATTATGAGTGAGTTTTGAGTCAACGGGTTTTCTGTTCTTTGCTCAGTGACTAAATTCTTGTCTGTGGTAATCGCACAGACGCTGCAGATGCAGCAAACGGAGATTATATAAAAAAATGCTGGAGTATTCCTTTAAGTCTGTACGTCAGAGGCTATCTTAAATGCATCTGAACGATTAGTTATATTGACTCACCAAGTTGATTTTGCCTTTAGGGCTGGACAGCACAGAGACGGCCATTGCCGTGACGGCGCTGACCGACAGGGACAGATATGTGCCACACACCACACGGTTGTGCCGAACCAGCGCGGAGTTAAAACTAGGCCAGAACATCCACAGGAACAAAGTCCCTGAGAGAGAAAGACAAAAAAATAATTGAGAGAGAGAGACATTAATTAAATGATATGAAGCATAATTAAAATCGCTCTAAATGGGGAAAAACATAGCCAGTGGAAAGTTTTGACTTTATCATCTCCTCACTCTTCAGGAATGGGCACTGCAATGCAAGACGAATACGCTTTTATACTGTGCAAAAGTCTTAGGCAGCCGAAATGCTTTTTATAAATGTTTGTCTTCGATGTTTATTTGATGTCTTCTGCAATAGTGTGTCGTTAGAAAACAGAAAATTTTGGATTTCCACATTTTTTATTATTTTTTTGGAAGTCATTAAAGAAAGTGAGATATTCAGCACTCGAGCACTTTTTAGAGTAAAAACATCATGAAGGCTGTTCTGGGATTTGACCTGCAGAAACAGAAGCAAGTGAGAGCCAAAGTTCTGCAGAAGAACCGTGACAAGTTCTTCAAGATTCTTGGAACAACCTACCGGCCGATTTCCTTATAAAACTGCACGACAGTGTGTTCTAAGAGAATTTACGCAGTTTTAAAGGTCAAGGCTGCTCACACCAACTGTTGAGCATTCTTTATAGTATTTTTTTTTATTCAGGAACTTTTCATTTCATTTCTCCAAGACTTTTGCACGGTACTGTATATCCAGCATTTCACCTCAAACTCTGTGCAAGATCAATAAAACCTTTTATGATTATTTCAGCAGATTAGGTGTCGTGTTTGCTTACCCAGCATGGCAAACAGGCCTGTTTTCCTGCTGAACTTCTCTTTCTCGTGCTTCGGCTCCATCTCTTTACGGTAAAGCACCCATGATGTCATCACGCCGAAGAGAGCTCCAAAGATGTGGATGAGCATGATCCTGTACAGCCGATGTGTCAGTTTCTGATAAAGGAGGAGTCATGTGCACGTTCTATAGATTATTATATAGAGGTAACGTTTCCAGAGAAATAGAAACTACACGCTTAACTACCGCTGCATGATTACGTGCACGCTGCCTATATAAGTGTAGTCATTAAGAAAGCATGACAAAAAAATAACCGTGCATATTTCTTGGTATGTGCCACACCTAGAAATAATTCCAATGGTAAAAACAATGATAAAACAATTTCAGGTTTCCTTATCATGGTATTATTTATACCATAATAATATATAGGTCAAAGACGAAAAAAAAGTTTCTTTTTTTTTTTGTGTCCCAAGGCTGTTCATTTTAAAGTAAATCACTAAAATGCATGTTTATTATATGATATGATTCCTATCTTCCTTCTCTGTTGCTTCATAAAAGAGTTTACAGAAAAGAAAATGCATATTAAAGGAGAAGTAAAGTTCTAAATTGCAAAACTGTCATTCTGAAGAACGGTCCGCACTTTGTTTAAAAATTTTTTTTTATAAGAACGGCCACAAATAAAGTACAAATGAATCTATGTGGCATATTTTTAAGAATGGTCCATTTGTATTTTTCTTGCTGTTCCCCTCATATGTACTGTATATTTGTATATATTTAAGCCCCTAGCTTCGAAACAGAGCTTTTTTTTGGAAACATGTGCATGTCTACCTTCTAAAACAAGAATGTACAGAAAATAAAATCAACCATTCAGGAATCGAATGTTCATCAAAAGTATTTAATATTGTACTCTTCATATGAACAGACTTAAGTTACAGTGTCTATAACAGATCATCCGCTGCCTCACCTGAAACATTGTGTGTATGAGCCACTGGTTTAGCACAAACCCTGTGACCTCCATTAGAGCGAACAGCAGAAGCTGGACCGGGTTGGTTTTTCCGTGGATGGCACCCATAGCCACGAGGGCCGAAGCCGCACACAGCTCAGCGTCTACCAAACTGATGCAGGATTAAAAAAGTTTGCCAATTGTGTTGTGATGCTAATGTAACGAATAGGCATGTGACAATATTCCCATTTTCATATTCAAGTGCTTAACCTTTTATTGCCATTTACAATATTATCAAGATATTGTATTTAAAAATGTGTAGCAGACAATACATTTCTTTGTTGTTATAATTCATATTAAACATACTGTAAAAGACCTTTCATTTGTAAACACGTTCTGCGTGCTACTGTTACCTTTGCATCTGGATTCGGATCTTCCAGTTGAAATGGCGCGACAGCAGGAAGCCGTTTAGGATGGTGGCCCACTGCACAGCCATGGCAGCCACGAGCATGCTGAACGCCGAGCCACTGAAGCCGTACCGCACCAGGAACGTAGCCATGAAGCCAAAACCCAGGAACACCATCACATGGACATCCTGAAAGTCTGCGAGAAAAAGGATTAATAAAGGAAGGATTAAATGTAAAGTACATCATCATGTAGAATTCACGTATGTTTAGTCACTACTGATAATCCCTCTGGATTAGCGCAGGACACAAAGCATGTTAGAATAGCACAACAGTTGATTGATAAATAAGTAAACATGATACAACAGTGAATTACATTCAATTAATGACCATTAAAAAGTGTGTTGTACCTTGTCGTTCTCGAAAAATCTAACAGCGTTTCATGCAAGTGCTCTTTATTTTTGTGATTGAATGATTAAATAACCCATCGATCGTGTTCCTTCATTAATTCGAGTGTTCAGTCATTCCTCATCATGCCTCAATCATCCCAAGTGAGGAACCATTCGAACAGCTCACCAGGTAATGCTGTACTACGTGTAATCTGATTGCAAAAATCAAAAGTATTCCGTTTTTAAAATAATGGTTTGCACGGACTCCTTAGGGATTACTTCATTCAATTCCTGGCGTCAGTTAAATCGAAGTCTATTGATTTGTAATTTACTAAGTGGGTCCATAAGCTGCATAACAGACGACCCTATGATGTCGGTCGTGTGCAGTTTCTTCTACAGGTGGGGGATATGGCAAAACGTATCACAAGACGTTTAGGAGCAGACAAAAGTCATTGCGTTTTGATCGTGCACAATATGACCAAGGATATGAACTAACGAGGTTTTTCTTTAATTATTATTCTTTATTTTTTTTAAAGGCCATTTTTGATTTTAGGTTGTCCATCAAGTTAAGACAAGTAGCCTAAATGACGGATGTGTTCTTTAAGGATTTCATCTCATGTTAACGTGATTCCATCAAAACGTAATGGTTTTGGTCTACTTCTTTTTGTCATTTTTCATGAGTGTAAAGAAGCACTTTTATATTTGGCTCAATTTTGGTGAGAAAAGAAGCAAACCAGTAAAGTATATGCTCTAACCCAGCCCATGCTCACTTGTTGAATCCTCTGACTCTTTCCTTTTGATGCTCCCTAATGCTAGCCGCCTCTCCATTTTAGCCGCGACCTGTCAGTTTTGCACTTTTCAACACGGAGGCGGGAGTATGTCAATTGGGCTACCGTCAACTATTAGCGTTTTGGTCATGATGAATTTAAGGCAAAGGCTTTGTTAAAAATGATTTGTAAGAATTTTAATAATCATTTAGCAACAGTACATGTAAATGATTTGGATAACTAAAATATTGTAAAAAATTATAATTGGTTTGGCGGCCCACCTGCATTACCCTCAAGGACCACTAGTGCGGCCTACGGGTTGGGAATCGCTGTTCTAACCAATTCAATCAATTTAAGTTCAGAAGTAATCAGATTATAATAGACTTTTTAAGTAATCTGAAAGATCACAATGCTGATGTCTTATATGTACAGTATGCATCTATTACAATGCCTCTTTAGTCATGTCTTTTTTTTCTTTTGTGCCAGATTACATTTTCCTCAATAATTTATCCAGAACTATGCAATAGTACGCCGAGTAAAGACTAACTCAAGGAATTTAATTCATCTTTAGGGTTTTAATCAATGCTTTAAGAGGCAGAGGTGTTGCCTTTTTGGATTCCTCTTATCACCCAAAACCAGCGGCGCACGCCATCCCCGCCCCAACGGCATGGCGAGCTTACACACTTTTTTTGTTTTTACACAGAATGCATGGACAACACTATGTGCAGATCCCTCTATATTACAAATTCTATGATGATACCGTCACATCCCGTACGCCATCACATCCCAGATACGTATTGCACTGCAAATGACCACAGCAGAGGCATATCTAAGTTGTTTCGAATGAAATATTTGAGTTATTGATTCACTAAAAAAAAAGAAAAAAGAGCAAAGAATACACACTGGAGTCATTCGTTAATCATTAACGTCAGCTGAATTGCTCATACAACATGTTACAGGTGTATGTGTGCGTCTAATTTGTTTTTTGCTTTCTCCAAACACAGTCTCAATGCACACATTCGTTTAACGCATGACCACTTACTTGCATATGAATAAATGAACGCTTCCTCCTTGGCCTTCCCGTAATCCTCTATTTCCACACAAAAGGCAAAAAGGACAACAAAGGCGATTTGCAGTAGAAGGGCCACAGGTGGCAGCCGTGCCCGGAGACTGGGAGCATATGCTGGAGCCATGAGAACACGTTCACAGCTGCGTTATTGCCTGCATGTCTTCACTCAGGTCCTCTCCAAGCCCTACTGACCAGGGTGGGGGACCCTCAGCGACAAGCACCGTTAACGTGAGGGCAACATGAAAGCTGTGCCATGCAATACTTCAAAGAACATTGGGAGTGAGGGGGGGGAAAAAAATGGTTGTAAAGCTGACTGCTACCTTGAGTATATAAATGGCCCAAGTGTGATCCATTGAGCTGATGCTAATTTGATTATTTGCTTATTCTGCAGCTCGAATAATACCAAAAGAAAAAAGAAGAAGCACGTTTTCAAAACCAAGGTCACTTGGACAGAGAGTATAGAAAAGAAGAAATAACCTCAATCACCTCTAAAACTGAAGCCTACACGCTGGGCTGCCAAAAAAATATACGGGTCAAACGAGGAACGCAAATGATTGCAACGCTCGCTCACTGCAGCCCGTTTCCCGAACTCACGTCTAATGTCTAAAGATCCCTCGAAGAAGTGCGCAATTTCCTTTTCACAAACCACGTGAAAAGGAAATATAGTGTGCAAATGCTGTCAATGTTGTAATATAACATAATGTTTTTTTAAATAGGCGAGTCGTTTATTCTGCAATTCCTCCATGTGGTGTTTCTCTATCTGTCTGAGGCATTAAACATGATCACACACTCAGACACACACTCTCTCACACACACACACACACACACACACTCACACACACACTCACACACACACACTCAGACACACACACACACTCACAGACACACACACACACTCACAGACACACACACTCACTCACAGACACACACACTCACTCACAGACACACACACACACACACAGACACTCAGACACACACTCTCTCACACACACACACTCTCTCTCACACACACACTCTCTCTCACACACACACTCTCTCTCACACACACTCTCTCCCTCACACACACTCTCTCCCTCACACACACACTCTCTCCCTCACACACACTCTCTCCCTCACACACACTCTCTCCCTCACACACTCTCTCTCACACACACTCTCTCCCTCACTCACACTCTCTCCCTCACTCACACTCTCTCTCTCACTCACACTCTCTCTCTCACACACACTCTCTCTCTCACACACACTCTCTCTCACACACACTCTCTCTCTCTCCCTCACACACACACACACACACTCTCTCTCTCTCTCTCACTCTAAAAAAAAACCATGATATTAGCTGAATCACGTTGCAATATTTTCCATGTCGGTCTGTATTTATTCTAATTTAATAATTTATTATGCCCTAGTGTTTGTAAATGAAACAACTCGGTCATCTCCTCAAATCTACAGAACCAGCGTTCATGTGCGGCTATATCTAAAAACCTTAGAGGAAGCTGTTGTTTACCTTTTGCCATTTCCGTTGGTCCGACCGCGGTTGTTTATTTCCCAAACTCCACACGTTATTGTCTTTAAAAAATAATTCACTACGCTGGTGGAAATGACTTTGTGTTGTCACTGCGCTTCATCAACTTCCAGGATTTTAAAAAATCTACTACGTCTTTCATTGGTCAGCAGCAAGAGGAAGAGATTTATGATTGGTTGAGATCAAAATACAAACCCCGCCCTCACGTTCCCTGGCCAGTGCTGCCAGAGTGGGTACAGAAAAATCAGACGCCTCGTTGGGCTTAAGGCAGACACGTCAAAGGCGCCGCCATCTTGAAGGGGGCATACTTCCAAGTTGATCTCATTGACTTGAATTGAATTTTAGAGCGTCAACTAAGATTTCTCCAAAAACGCAAAGCCCAATATGCAGCATTTAAGTGGAATAATCGCAGACGCCTCAAAACAAGAGAGCAAGGAATCACTTTTCACAGATTAAAGCTCTGAGGATGCGTGTGTTTCTATTTTATGACGGGCTTTATGTGTGAGTTAAGACAGGCTGCCTGGCTAGGTGAGTTTACAGTTGATTCCTGTTTGGTGCTATTTAACTTATCTTTAACTTGACCTTAGCTAATGTTCTTAGTATTTGGTTGTATGTGTGAAATGAAATAAATATTTAGCCTCCCACAGAAATAATATCCCAATTTCTAGATGGCATTTCCTCTACATTTATAAACTGTATGTATATTTGTGTGTATATATAGAGAAGGGTGAGAAACAGGACAAGCAGTAAAGGGCTATATGTACAATAAAGGCTTTTTTTTTTTTTTTATATGTACAAAATAAAAAAAATTAAACAACAGCTTGAAAAGGAGATGACTTCTGGGTGTGCCTGTTGAAATGAATATTCTGTACATTATAAACTGTGCAGTAAGGGTGAATGTGCAAGGTATTGTAGTGCAAATCAACTATTGTTGTGTAACTCGGCAGCTGATTAAATAGCACAGTTAGGTTTAAGTATAAAGCAGTGGTGGATGAATGGTAATGGTGGATGCTTATGGAGAGGAAGTGGGTGAGAGTCGTTTACAGCCTTTTTCAGAGTCTGGTGGTAAAAAGTGTTCTGAAGCCTGATTTTCCTTTATCTCACATACCAGACAGCAGGAGTGTGAACGGGCTCTTCGGAGTGGGTAGGCATTTGTCCATAACTTTAGCGGAGAGCGTGCAGGAAAATGCGAGTTGAATTAGTCGGAAACTGTTTTTTAAAGAGGATTCACTATTGGACCATTAAGTTGGGTAAGTTTACAAACCATGATAGTATTGTGGTAGTACATACCATGATGATAGAACAGTACTCTCTGTTATATATCGTAAATAGCACATTTTGCAAATAGCAAATTCTCCACATTGGCAGAACGCTTGTGGGATCCCTGAATCACCCATTTAAAAAGAACAGCTCTGAGAAACCTTAGATAGCTTATGAGATTCTTTGAGGAACCATTTTATTCACAATAATCTGGGACAATTTTGGATGCTTCAAGCGACCATCTCCAAACTCTTTAAGGCTATTTGAAGTTTAAAGTCTACTATTACTGCTCTGGCTACTGCCAATACTACTACTTCTACAGCTGCCACTAATACTCATGGAGTGTTTATTGAACATGCCTTATTGAACAGAAATATGTTTCAGACAAATGCTAGAGGATGTAATAGAGATGTATACAAATCAATAAATAGAATAATACAAAACTAAAATAAATATCAGAGACATACACATACCCACCTTCTGTAGAGCTTGCAAAGGGACATGGTAGGGAAAAAGTAGAACCTGTTCCCTTGCAATACTTTTCCATTCCCTTAAAAAAAAACCCTCTGCGTCACAATCTGTTTTGTGATTTGTAATTCATAAGGTGCGTATTATATGTGATGGCCTCAGATTTAAAGCTGCTCTTCATAGAAAATTAACTCATCAATTTTATATCTGATCCCTTCTCACTATTACTATCATGTCCAAGAAACATGCTTCTACCATGATAGTCTGACCATTTTTTTTTTTTTAGATGCAAAGCGCCTCACGTATGGAGGGCTGAGGGTGCCAATATGAAATACATAAATGACATGCATAGGCCTGATTAATTAATAAAAAAAACTTTAATAATGAAATTGAATATATTGAATTATTTATTTGAACACTTAGACAAATAGACATTTTCCCCATCCTGCTGCTGCTGGGACACTTTCCCCAGTCAATATTGTTACAGACAGTTTACAGACTACCCCATTTAATATCGTTCTGTTGTCGTGTCTGGTTAGTGTGCATTGCCCTGTGTATTTACTGCCCCTGCGTATTTATTGTTCTGTGTATTTATTGTTCTGTGTATTTATTGTTCTGCGTATTTATTGTTCTGTGTATTTATTGTATAGTGTATATTTGCACTCGTCCTCACTGTCATGTATTTGCAGTTTATGTAGTCCTGTATAGCGTGCTGCTGTATTGTTGCGTGTTGTACCATGGTCTTGTAGAAACAACATTTCATTTAAATGTATACGAGGTATATGGAGGAATGACAATAAAAACCTACTTGAACTTGAACCTGAACTTGAGATAAGGATTACCCCTAATCCCCAACTTTTCCATGAATTCCTTCCATACTCAAGAAGTGAATTTTGGTTTCCTCCGTATAGAAAACTTGCAGGAATCAGTGAACTAGTAGGCGGTGGGATGAGGATAAAAAGGGATTAGATGGCATGAATTGAGGACCTGTCTACATCAACAAGAATGGTGGAATCTATTCATATTTCCATTGGATTAGGGGTGTGTAACAGGTTGGAGCATGGTTTAGTGCAAGCTTACCCTAGGTCTGCTTTGATCTCCAAGTGTGGTGCTTCCGAATTTGTTACACTGGTGCCGAAACCTGGTAGCTGGAAAACAAAGTAACGTGGACATGAACCCGGTTCCTCTTGCCCACGTCGTCCAGTTACTGATCAACCTGCAGAAGCAGCAACATCAGGCTCTCCTCAGCCTGCAGAAACAATAACTATGAATTTGTGCGAACGGACAGGAAAAACACATGTCAAATATACCACTTTAATCTTCTTAAAAAAATGGAGTAAGGAGGTCCCTGTTGCTCTGGTGACGGCAGTGGCAGAAAGACATGAGTTGGGACCAGAGTGTCCAAAAATAGCCAATCTTCTCCATTCCCCTTGGGGGACCATCTCTCACCATCCCAGAGAGCAGAGGTTGGTCAATTGCAAACAGAGTGCGGATGTGTTTTCTCTACTGCCAGGTCGCACCGATCTCATAGAGCACCACCTCGAGATCACCCTCCAGGCGTGGTTGTGCTCAGTCAGCCATATTGATTGCCTGAACACAAAAGAAAACTGGTTCAGGAAAAATTGGGAAAATTGCTGGAGATGGGAGTAATAGAGGAGTCAAACAGTGATTGAAACAGCACCATTGTGCTTGTGTCGAAACTGGACAGGGCGGTCCAGTTCAGTGAGAACTTTCACAAGGCGAAGCTGGTCTCAAATTTGACTCTTATCTAATGCCTCATATTCAGGACTTCCGGACTGGCTGGGCGCTGCTCACTTTTATTCGACCCTGGATTTGACCAAGGGCTACTGGCAGATTTCCGTATGTCCTCACTCTCTGATACTACCTGTTGGGATGCCCTTTCACGCCCTGATTGGACCACCCCCCTCTGCAGTGACTCCAGTACATGAAGGATGCCAACGCGCGAATCACTCGATGGTGTCTGTCATTACAACTTTTTACATTTACAATGGTCTACAGGCCAGATACTAAAGGCAGACTTCCTCTCCCATCATGTACCAAGGGGCTGTAGTAAAGAAAAAACAACAATAAAAGTTCAAGTTCAAAGCTTACCCTGAGTGCGCTGCGTTCCCCTGAGCAGGGTGCTCCCGAATTTGCTACAGGGTGATGTAAGGCTTACCATAATCCCTAAATTCTCCATGAATCCCTTCCATACTTGAGAAGCAAATTATGGGCTCCATGCTGCATACTATTTTTATCTACTATACTCCAACCTCTATGCAATATGATTACACCCAGATGGTAAGGACCTGAATGGCTTTTTATGGAGTCTAATAGATACCTTTTTGGGGGTTCTATTTAACTTAAAGATACTCATTTGAAATTCCTCATTTAATGTCTAATCAGAGTTGGACCTAATTAGTTCAGTAAATTAGTTCAGACTCAATCATGCACACACTGAAACAGCTGGTTTTAAACTATGAGGTTAAATAACCTGAAATAGCAAATGACTAAATAGGAATTGAGCAGTAGAACAATACAAAATCACATTTAACAGAACATAAATCAGCCCCAAATATATAAACTTGGGTAGGTGAAAACTTTTAAAGAGGCTAGAAACTATTTTAAACGTCTTGAAATGTGCAAATGTGGGGAAACATGGGGAATGGAACTTGGCAAAAAGCAACATATGGCAATTTATTAGGTGTTGTAGCCACCATGAGAATCAAAATGTCAATATATTAAATAAAGTAATGGACTTTGTTACAGAGAGAGATAAAAAAGTAGTGGAGCACAAAAAAAACAGGGCAATTACCCACCAAATTGGGAGGTTGTCATGAAATTAGAAGTTTAAAAAATCATCCATGAATACATGTCTTGTATTTGACTCTATGCTTGAGACAGCCAGAGAGAATCCATGTCACAATGGTTATATATTATTAATATTAAATCCCCGAGATATTCCCCTGGAGTACTAAACAGTCTGTCATCATTAAACATGCCCTTCCTCATCTCCTCTCTGTGTTCTTTCCGTTGTTCTAGCACATTTTCTCTCTCACTTGCCCTATTATTATGAGGCACAATTTTGAAAGCATTTCTGTGGCAGCGGGGCGTGGTAGCGGGGGCGTGGCCGAGCGTCGGTGGAGGACGGAGGTACGTGAGTCGCATGAGCACTCTCACCTGTGGATGATTTCCGGTTGCCTATTTATAAGCCTCTGTGTCTCTCATCTCGGAGAGAGGCGCTTCTTAGCGAGTGGAGCGAGTCAGCAGTAAAATTCACGTGGTAAAGTGAAAGCAGCGCCGATATCGTTGATATCGTCATTCATGTTTTGACTTTTTTTCTTTTGATCAGTTCGCACTGAAAAGCGCCCCTGAAAAGGCTAAACAGTTGAAAAATAAAGCTCCGCTCTCCAAAAAGCCTACCTTCTGAATCCTCCTTCACTGCCCACCGACAAAGGTCATTACAATGTTATTGTCAGGAATTTAACATCTTTAATGGAACAGTGTAGTGGCTGGAAAAAGAAATGGAGACCTTTATATTTCCCTGCTAGATTTAGAAGCATCCCAGTATATATACACAAAAGATATTAGTTAAGTAATACCAAGCAATCATTTGACACATTTCTTTTTTTTCTCTCTTTCTGAGACCACTTGTGGTATATTTGCTGCCTGGAATATATAACACTCCACAGTAATGTTCCACCTTCAATGACATGTTTGCATTACTGCAGTCCATTACTACCGTTTTGCACGTGCAAACTTAAAAACACCCACAAAAAAAAATCATCCAAGCTGAGATACTAACAGCATTTTGTGCGTTTACCTTAAAGAATATGCAAAACACAGGGCGTTGTCTATGCAAACAGATTGATTGAGCACCCGCAGTGTGATTTGCAAATGAATGAGTTCAAAGGGCAGGTATTAAATTACCGTAATCCAGTTTCTGCTATTTTAATGATAAAATAAAATGTATTATTTTCTCACATTTGACAATGTGTAAAAATTAACTCATTATTTAAAACATTAAATAAAGGCAGTGGGTGACTGCTAAAATTTTAAACAATATTTTATGTTATGTTTAGTAGGATGCAAAACCTCTTTTCTGATTCTTACTATTATTTTGGAAGGCATCACCAACGTCCCCCTTTCCGACTATGCCCTTGTTCAGAACTTCTAGTCTAATGATTGCAGGTGTTGTAATTGAATTTGGTGCCTGATAATTGTATTAGCATTAATTCTTATGATAATAATAATAATAATTCACAATAAGACAGTGATGCCAGAATTGAACAATAATGCATGCAGAAAGATATTTTTTTCAGAAGGGTTTACTGAGGATGACACGCTCAGCCTCTACAATAAGAATCAATACAGCAGAAGAACACTAAAAGCCTAAATGTTGCTCTATTTATCAGCCTACCATGTGCCTGAAAGCCCTGATAGCTTCCTTTTGTGGGGAAACTTGATTTTCATTCAAGGATCTGTCATATTCAGTTAGAGATCTCGTACACTTCCTCTCCATCCACCTGTAGTGCTGGAGCTCTTCTTCAGTAAGGCTTCCTGACAAATAGAGGGTGACAGAAAACAGTCAGACTGTTTCTCTGCAATACAAATGTTCAAGAATAAGATATTTTATAAATCATGTATTAATGTAAAAAAGAGTCTGACAGATTTATTTCAGATAAATGTGAAGGAAAATAAAAAATCCTTATACAACCAAACCCTGTTATCCGGACGCAATCCGTTCTGGAGAACTGTATCTATAGAATTATTGTCAATGGTAAAAGTTATAAAGCATTCCAAACCCATTGGGACTCCCACAAACAACTTTTCAAATATCACCAAAATAACTATCAAACACAGTATGTACTTCAACCTCCATATTCTCCTCGAGAATATGGCTTCCTTTGCTTTCTTCTCAATAGATTGTACCATTTTTTAAACCTTTTTAGAACTTATTTTGCAAGATTGCTGTAATTTATCATGATAAAAATGCACAATATGAACATGATGGAACAAAAGACAAACACGGCGATGGCACTGATGCTGGTACCGGAATGGTACAGATATGATACGGTACAAAACCGGAATGGTACAGTTATGGTTACGATGGGTGGTCGTGCCTTATGCTCAGTTGCCCCACACCTCTGGAACGCCCTTCCTGTTCTTTTAAGACTGGCTTAAAGACATTTTCATTTAGGAAAGCTTTTCCTTAAATGCCACATTTTTAAATTGAATTATCTGTTTATTTATTTTCTGTTTTAATATCTTTTAACTTAAATATTATGTTTTATGTATTTTAGTTCATTGTCGTAGCGCCTTGAGATCTACACTTGCTGTAAATTAAATGTGCATTATAAATTAATGCATTATTATTATTACTATTGTTGTTGTTATTATTATCATTATTGTTATTATTATTACGGATATGGGGCTCTGGAATGGTACAGATAGTGTTCGTTATGCCAAATTTACTGGTTGTATTAAAAGCCAACATTCATTGTACTGGGAATTCGGATATCAGGAGTCTGAATAACAAGGTTTAGGTGTTTATAGATGTATTGGAATCCATAATACGAGTTAGGGTTAGTGCTGGAACTGTATTTTATCATTTCTCTAAACCTGAACGGCAAGTTTCACAGACTCCAAATGATCAGGTCAGGATGGCAGTGTTTTCTACTACTCGGTTATGTGTAATACCCAGATGGGGACATTAACCTTCTCAACTATAACCTTCTAAAATTTGGTGAAAATTCCTTTTTCCCCCAATCTGAGCAATTTTGTGTAAGGTCAAATTGGTACCATGAATACTGAGCCAGTCAATTTTCTGCTATTTTTGTCTGTAGACCTGGGGGACCTGCATGAGCCTGGTGAAATCTTTATAAAAAGTGTTTTATAAAGTGAAAACTGAATAATAACAGTCGCTGAATGAAATCTGTCAAGCATGCGGCCTCCACATGCCAATGAGATTCCGTGCAATCATTTTTCTCACCAAATCTCACCAAATACAATGTGTGCAGGCAGGTCACCTCAAAGTAACAGACAAAAGGTTCTATCTAGAACCCTACAACAGAGGGTTTCCTTTTCAGAAAAGGTTCCGAGTAGGTAAGCCTCCAAAGAACCCTTGAGAAACCTTTGTTTTTAAGTGTGTAGTGCTTGCCTGAATTTCACACACTAACTTGCTGCACCCTTAAGACAATCTTCTATGATCTGCATATTTCCATATAGCGTCCTAGACCGTTTATCCCTCTGGGGGAACCCTTGAAGGTTCTACGTAGAATCAAGTAAAATGCTTTTAGCATGCTAAGGATCTTAACTATTTAAAGGTCTCTTAAAGAACCTTTTTTTTGAAGAATGTGTGACTTCACTCTCTGTACACTCTTAGAAAAAAAGATCAAATCTAGAACCTTCAGTTCTTCAGTTGTCCCTCTGTGGGAACACTTAAAGGTTTTGTGTAGAACCCTACAACAGAGTGTTTCCCCTATCAGCAAGGGTTTTAAGTAAGAACTCTTTTAGTAAGCTGAGAACCCTTAACTATCCAAAGAACCCTTTGGAGAACCCTTGAAAAAACACTTTCCTAAGAGTGTATTGACAGCTTTAAGTTTTAATGAGTCACAGTAGATATGTTTGTTTTAACTTTGATTTTTAAATGCTACTTCAGGCTTAATACTGTATACTGCTTAATATTTGTTATGACTTTCAACTGCATTTCTTATCAAACTTGGATCAAACTGCAGTGTTCTGGAAAGTGCATGAGTGCATCATTTAGTAATTATTTTATAACTACCCATATTTGAAAGAAATTTCACTCATTTAATTTATTCTTGAACCAAACAAAGATTCTTACAAACAAATACATTTTCTTTTTATTTTTTTTTTTTCAATTAAATAAAATATTTATTTATGCATTTATTTATTACTAAATGCATATTATTATTAAATGAATAGTATTATTCATTTATTTTATTTATCTCCTTACAATTATTTTACTTGATATATATACTGTATATTTGCTGTATACACACACACACACACACACACACACACACACATCTAAGGGGACAAGTCCACCTACAGGCATGTTTTTGGGGCTGGA
>JAOUQW010000032.1:2776812-2789397 GCA_028565825.1 Olivaichthys viedmensis
TCTCTAGAGTTTACTCAGAATGGTACAATAAAGAAAAAACATCCAGTGAGCGGCAGTTCTGCGGACGGAAACGCCTTATTGATGAGAGACGTCAACGGAGAAACTGGTTCAAGCTGACAAAGGTGACGGTAACTCAGATAACCACTCTGTACAATTGTGGTGAGCAGAAAAGCATCTCAGAATGCACGACGCGACGAACCTTGAGGTAGATGGGCTACAAAGAGAGGCTCTACCCAGTATTAGTATTGTATTCCTAATAAAGTGCTTGGTGTGTGTGTGTGTGTGTGTGTAATATATATGTTCCGATACGCAAATTAATATTTATATTTTTTTCGATACAGGGTTTGTATTTGTAATCGAATACTGTTAGAGTTTATGCTATAAAAATATTTGTGATCAGACATTAATTGGAATGGTTTCCTGTTTTACTTCATGATATTCTTAAACAAAACCTAAAAATGTAAGAAAACTAATTAAAATACACTGAATAGACAAAACTGCTATTTGGTTTTGTTATTTGGATACATTAGTTTAGTTTAGATTAGCTGAGCTCTCCGAAATGGTGAACGGCAAAAGCAAGTCTGAGCTGGAACAACCCAAATTATAGCATACATTTCCTGTTTGGGGAAAACACCATGTTTTCCCAGGCAACTACAACCGAGATGGGCAAAAAGCGGTCTATTGAACGGTGACGGTGTGACGACATACATGATCTGATATAATCAAGCAACGACTCACTGCCGATTCTGAACTCGCTCCATAGGGATATTTATAGCTTCTGATTTAGCATTTTACACCAGACGTGGTGAGCGCGCTTCCGATACGTTCCCACGTAAATCTATATACGCGTGTGATGCGCAGCGCTCGTATGAAGCGTATTTTTCGTTCGAGTTTTATTTCTGCCGTGTGCACTCTTGTCGGTTCAAATTAAAATTTTTAACTGCCACTGAACATTGGAGTAAAAATCTCACTAGATGAACCAACTTTATTTGATCATAAACAGTGGTAACATATGTTCACAATAATCCAACGGCCATTACGGCCATTTGCATGTTGTATTTACTAACCCAGTGCAAGAAAGCACAGAATAAATGCTCTGAATAAATGCTCTGTCTTCATTGACGTGTGAGACTCGCGTCCGGTGTAAATTGAAAAGCCCCACGGTGGGACACGGCGTGATGTGCCTCATCGCTTCTGGTGTAAAATGGGCTATACACGGATTGTTGAGATCCCGGGATTCCGTTGTTTGCTGGAAGTGCTTGAGCCATGTCATAAAATCCCCACCGGCACCCTTTTTTTAGGCAGAAGGTAATACCTACAATTTACAAGGAAACACAAAATCTGATTGTAAATAAACTAGACAAAGCAAGTTCCCTACTAACACTTTGTGTGTATTATAAAAATTTCTGTTTTGTATTGATTAGCTTTTCATCAGGCAAAGTGACAACAAAAAAGCAAAATGAATATATATGCCAGCATTCATTTTGCCAACGTTCATTTTGCTTTTTTGATTGCTCACATCAAAATGATATGAATAATAAGATGGCCTTCACGCAGGTGGTGCTGTACTGTGCATCCGTTTAAGATGTCAGGATTATAGAAACGGCTGTGGGTTTTTGGGGCTTACTGTCAGGGTCATGTCTGTGCATTTCAGCCCACAGAAAGGGAAGCAGAAGTTCACATCTTGAGAAAAGGAAGTAATTTGTACTATTCAAAACTGTCATGAGTCTGTGTTCAGGAAATCTGCATCAGTGAGGTCACTTAAAGCAGCTAATAATGTTTAAAAATGTGTTGTGGATGTAATCATGCACCAAAGCAGGCTACATTACAATTTCATCTGGGTAAGATGGTAAGGAATCAACAAAGTATTCATATTAGGGTAGTTTAAATCAGATGGCCAATTGTATCATTCACAAAACAATATAAACAATTTGTGTTAAATTAATATGGATGTTGGGGTTTTAAAAGTCTGCATACAGCTGAGCTAGTGGTTAAGGTAAAGCTAGATAACCTGTGTTACTGCTAAATGTTGAGGCCAGTCATTGAATGCATTGCAGCTTGAGATGACGCTCTTTACTCCTAAGGCGGGGTTTATACTTGATGTTAACTACGCAGATGGATACGCAGGATGGCCGACATGCGCGTCCTGCATTCATTCAGCACGTCGATTGTGCACGTCCCAAAAAAAATTAATGCAACGCATACGTGTGGCGCAATCTTCACTGTTTACCTCAGGAAGTGGTCGAAGAAGATATTCTGGTGCTGGCGATGTTTCGGCTCTGGACAGTTTTTAATCCTCCAGATGTACGGACGGCACGGAAGCGAATATGTGATTAATGACTCTCGCGTAGCTGCGGCATCCGCACACGTACACGTAGTCACGCGGCAAGTATAACCCCGGCCTAAGATAAAAAAAACTCACCGACTTTGAAGCTCTGATCAAGCAAATAGCTTCAACACTGCTTAGAGGCCTTCTCGGATGCAATTAGTTACACTTCTCTTGGAAATGAAGAATCACTTGCAGTAATTCGGTCAATTACTGGGATAAGAATTTGCACAGCCTGTGTGGCTGCCCAGAGGCTCCACCTGTGTCTTCTTGGCTTTTATTGTCAGCCTGGGTCTCATGTTTTACTCCCAGCTTGTCCAAGAGGATGTGGGTTAGCTGAGCTTTTTAATGGCATTCGTGGTGAAAGGATTCTCGAGGGGCTGCTCCCCGTGTCCTGTGTCAGAAGAGATCAGGGCCTGAAAGGCAAGCTTTCCGCTGACCCTCTCACCCTCGGATGACTGGCTCATTCCTCAGCTGGCCCATGAGGAAAGTTATCCGGTTTTCCCAAGGGAGCCCCGGAGAAAATCCCCAAGAGCTGAGGGTCTCTGCGTGGCCTGCCATTTCAGAGCGCCTCAGAAAACCGTGCCTGGTCTTGTCAGTCCGGTTCTGGTAAAGCACACGGCTCAAGGCTCCTTGGTAGCAGTAGAACCAGGGTCAGCAGGGAGCAGCCTGTAAATGGCTTGTTTGGTGGGGGCTGGGTGTGCGTGGCAGCTGGTGCAAGGATAATAGATTAACCCTGTGCAGAGCCCTGATGCTTTTACCTCCTGTTACCAGCCAAGCCACCCCATCCTCCTTCCTCTACCAGCCTCAGCACTTATACCAGCCTCCACCCCCTGTCCTTCTCTCACCAACATCCCTATCAATGTTTAATAAGCCATTTTAAGTCTTTGAGCACGTCAATCAGGCCTGCCTTATGGCACCAGTTGTCTGTAATACTAATAATGATGCAGTAGCCCTTAATCCCTTATTGCTATATTTGTGTTTTCAGTTATGAGGTCAATTATAGGAAATAGCTTGCGTAATTGATCTAGCTGTAGTCCCATTACTATTTTCTCACCAAATGCTGACATTGGTGAGCCTCAGTTTTATTTGTCTTTCTCTAAAAGGTGACATCATCACTATTTACCTTTAGTAGAGCGATACAAGCCTCAACCATGAGGAGTGTTCTGATTATTAACCGTAAAACATTTCCAGTGTGATACTTGACAAGGGTGTGCCAGCTGTTGAAGCACGTTACTCTGGTGCGGTGGCTCTTCGAGCTTAACTTCCCCACCTCAAGGTAGGGACTCAAATAAGTGAGCATGAGCTATGGGAGTGGCCCACAGAGGTTAACACCCAGGCTAGAGCAGAAGTAGAAAACATACACAATACACACCATGGGACGGACACAGAGCGGTCTCTGTTAAGATAGGGAAAGTTGGGGGGGTAAAAATGGGGTGGCACGTTATTTTGATTGTCAACAGCAAGCATGACTTCTCATCATATTATCCCGATGTTTGCGCAAAGGTTGGGCTTCCATATACTTGTGTACTGAGAATAGCAGAAGGGTAGGGCTGGATTGTAGCTGTGGTTGCTAGGACAGACTTTGCTTTGTTCTGTCAATGAGGAAAAACTAGTATGAACTTCTCATCTTCTACTACTACAAACTAGGCAGACATTTCACTACCCAGCTCCAGGTGTAATCCTCATGGTGTGTCTCTTAAAGGCACGGGTCTTTGTATAAAGGGCACCTTGGTGTTTCCGTGTTTCTTTTATTTTCATTGATTTTTCTTAATGGAGTCCATAGAGTATATTATTGTTTTGAAGATTTCTGAAGGTTTACAAAAGGTGTAGTACATGGCCAGCTGGTTGACGGTGGAATTGTCTGGCAGAGATCCCCCAATCAAAGATTACTTGACAAAACTGACTCTACAAGGTCAACTGTTGGCGCTTTGGGCCTGCCCATGGCCAAATCGCTAATCACACACAGCGCAAGACATACAGTCCAGTTTCAAACTATAAAAAGTCATGACTTTGATGATAATTTCGAGTTTTGGTTTTCTACTGTGCACTTCATCAAGCATAGTGAAAATATGGCAGTTTTTAGCAGGTGCTGTGACTAAAACGTAGTTGTTGGGGATGTATTGATGGCTGTCTTAATAATGCTTATTCACCACAGGGCTCTTTTAAGGAGCAGACTCGAGGCAGAGCAAAGGGTTTGAATCTTGAGCGAAAAAACATTTTAGTACCAGGGAATGGTGTAGGAGGTAGAGGTGTGTGCAAGACAGGATTTTTTTTTACATAAATTTTATATTTTATTTTAATTAAATAAAATAATAAAATAAAATTTTATCCGACTCCCGAAGGAATTCTGACCAATCCCGCCCGCTTCCGCAGACACTCTTGACCAATCCCGCCCGCTCCCGCAGACACTTTTGACCAATCCGGCCCGCTCCTGCTGTTATCTGTTTGTAACCGCCCGCAATATTTTATAATATGAATTAAAGTTGCAAGTTTGTGAAGGTTCCAACTGCCACAGAGTGTAGGAGTGAAAATGGCACTGGATTAACAAATTGTATGTGATCATACACAGTGGCGATGCATGTTTCTAATGAACTGATGGTCAGTACAGATATTTATACGCTATATTTACTAGACCCTTGAATGAAAACACAGAAATGAATGCTTCACGGCCCCGTGTACTTACGCACGCGAGCAGCGTCCAGTGGAAAATGTCAGTTCTGGTGTAAAATGGGCTCACCTGATTTGTGTTCATTGTAGTTTAAGACTTAATGGAGTTTTACTGAAAGTCTTTGTCCAGCGAGCTTCATATCTAACCGCCCGCATGATAGTAAAAACCGCCCACTCCCGTAAGTTTAAAAAAAAAAAAAAATTTTTGGTCCCGTGGGATCCCAGTCCCGCTGCACACCTCTAGTAGGAATTATGCTGTCTAGAAATTTGGTACGGTATCAAAGGGGAACAACAAAGCAGAATATATCGATTTTTATTATTTTTTTCCCCTCTAAGCAGACAAAATTTATGCGAGTGCAGCTTGTACTCTGGTGTGACCTTATTATTTCGAAAATATGCCAAGTGCTGACCGTGTAACTGTTCTCTCGCTGAACTGATTTTATTGAAGTGTAGTTTACAGCTACATTTTTCCAAAGTAAGCATCAGTTGTGGTTTCAGTGATCTTAATTGAATGTGTGGAAGACTTATGGCTCATAAAGCAGTTTTAGCTCTGTGTTGTCTGCCTGTTAGATACATTTACAACATGCGAGTATGTTTTGTGTGAGATGGTTATTTCCATTTTGTTAACAAACCACTTTGTGTAAAAAAAATAATAAATTCTACACGTTACATATCATGACCATTCTCATAAATCATACATTAGATCTGTGTTCTGTGATCTAGGTTTATTCCTGTCTCTCTGCACATTTAATGTTTTATTCTGTGGCACACTTTTTAAGAAGCCAGTGAAGCAAGTCAATAAATAAAAGATGTGTTTCTGGGGAGAAGCAGCATCTGGAGCTCTGGAGCTGACCGTAGTGCATGTGGGAATAATGCACTGCTGGATGGTATAGTACACACACCCTCGATTGAGTTACCTGTCCTTTACACTTGTCTTTTGTACCTGAAGTCCATCGCACACAGGCTATGCTAAATAGGCTATAGCTTATGTAGCTGTCTAATTGCTAGACATTTGCTTTTGATATGTTAGCCCTCTCAGCCGCAGTTCAGCAGTGGTTTCTCACTTGGATCTATTTTTCTGTGCTGCGCAAGGGGTACCAAGTGCCGCAAGAACGATGACAGAAGGGATACCTAAAGTCTGTAACTTGTTTGTTTTAAATTTTAGTCAGAGTTTGTCATTTTTAGATTCAATTTCTGTAAAAATGTATATATTATGATATTTACCATTTGGAAAATGTTGTGGTACAAAATTTTGGCTATATTGCCCACCCCCCATCGCAAAGCATTTTGTGCCATCTGTTCAACAACAACAACAACAAAAGAGCATTCAATTTGTTGTTGTACAGCTCTTAAACCACTCAAGATGGACAGTGTATAGAAATGAACTCGGAGTGTAAAATGCTGTGACTTGTGTATTGAGGAGTACTTCTAAAAATTAATTGTAGCATTTTTGATAATTTGCATTCTTATAGAACTATTAACTGACCTGGGCCTTTTCATGAAGGTTCCAGCCATTGACTTGGCCATAAACATTGCTTCATGACGGGTGCCCTGTATGTCCAGCGTTCTGACCCAGTGGTGAAGGAAAAACAGTGTGGACTGTGTTCGCCCACGTTTGACGATGGTTTCCTCATCCCACTGGCCTGCAGTGCACAAAGAAGGCCTTCTCATTTCCTGACTTCTTAATCTTCTCTTGGTTATTTATATATATATATTTTTTATTTTTTTTATTTTTTTTGCAGTACGGCTGCATTTTAAGGGAATGGGGTGGGTTTCGGGCTGAACACTGAGCACTATTCTCCCTCCTGTGGTCACTCAACTTAATTTCTCTTAGCTGTAATGACTGTCTCCAGGCGCAGGCAAATGTCAACTCTTGAGAGAAATACATTTATTTCAGAGAGGCGTGTTGTTGGATCTTTTCCATTCTTGCAGTGCTACATTCATTCAGAGCCCAGCTTGTCTGGAATAGGCTGGTGTCCAGTCACTGTGGTGGGCTGATGCAGTATGGTTAGCCTTTTAGAATCAGGGTTGTTTTTTTGTGTTTTTCTTTCTTGGCATGACAGCCAAGGTAAATATTAGGCTTGCTTTTCTTTTGACATTTAGCCTGCATTAGGGAAAGACACTGAGAATAACTTATGAATTTTACATAAGATTAATGCAATGTAAAACCAGCAATAGGGCACATGAGTAACTAATGATGATGTCGAAGTCAAACTTAAGAAGGCAACTAATTAAGCACCTTCAGCCATAAAAAGACAGATCAGTGTTCAGTATTCTTTGACTCATCACCCCAAGTAGTTCTGCAGTTTGATTAGAAATCAAAGTAAATCTTCTCACGTCTACAGACATCATACGATTTGAATATATTAAGTGACCTGCTTGTGTCTCATGACCTGATTTCAGTCATATAACTCTCCTACTGGACAATGTTTAAAATAATCTTATATTTAGGTTAACTTGGTGAGTCTTTCAATCTGTTTAACTCGTAGCATTAATTCTGAGAGTCAGTGTTGCTTTGACATCATTATGCACCATTATACTCTTGGACCAACAGAACAGGTTTTGCCAGTACAACAGAGATACCTCTTTGGGTCGTTTTTTTTTTCTTGTTCTTTTTTTTTTTTTTTTTTGGCCTGCTCTTGCACGAGTGTGTAAGCCAGTTTAGCGTTGGTGTGAATGAGACTATTTCAGAGAAGCTGAACCAGCTGCTGAAACAGTAGGCAGCTTTCTGTTCCATCGGGACCTCGCTGAGCCAAAAAGAGCCTTGGACTTCTATGAGTGGCACAGACTCGAGATGAGTTCATATGGCTTCACTATTGAGCCTTGCTGTGTCAACTATCATGTCTCACTTTTCCCGCCACATTTTTCGAGGGTTTATTGTAATTGAGATGGCGAGGCTTGTGCCAATAACAGACATGCTACATTATTCATGCTAAGTAGATTATCAGGAACGCCCCAGCAATATTGAATAACTGACCTTTGTCCTCGAGGAGTGCATCCAGAAAAGTATGTGACCCTCAACTTGATTTATTGGACCTCATGCACACAGGACGGTGGTGGTTGTGATTATGATTGTGATTCCAAGTATCTGAGTATCTCTCTGCAATTGGTGATGTGATAACAGGCCGTCTGTGGGCTGATTTTAGATTATCACTCATAAATCCTTACCACCTTGCTACATATTTAGGGCTGGCCCGAACAGCATTTTACAAGCTTTGACTACTTGTTGGAGTTTCCGAATGAGTATCCTAATCCTCGTTCTCAAAACAATAATATTTACGTTTTATAATTAACCATAATTCACCATAATTTTAAGTATGTTTGTTACTGCAGTTCAAAATATATCCAGTAGGCGACAGTATGCAGATGCGTTTTACGCTCATGCGGGCAGTACATTTCCAATAACGTTCAGTAAAACTCCATTAAACACAAATTGTGTACCTCGGGTTTGCGGATTAAGCCCATTTTACATCAGTACCGACACTGCACGTACGGAACGCCACATCCATCCCACAACGCTTTTCTTTTTACACTGGACGCTGCTCGTGGGGCGTGGAGCATTCATTTCTGTTTTAATTCACGAGATTAGTAAATATAACATGCAAATATCTGTACTGGCTGCCAGTTTATTATAAACATGCATTGCCACTGTTTATGATCGCACAAAGTTCGTTAATCCAGTGAGATTTTCACTCCTACATTCTGTGGCAGTTGGAACTTTCACGAAGTTTGAATTTGAATTAATATTTGAACATAATGCGAGTGGTTACAAACAGAAATAACTGCAGGAGCGGGTGGTATCCTCGAGTATTCGAATTATTCGTCAGGCCGGCCCTATACATATTTATAAAAGCAAATGCAGTGTGGAGCATTGGTCACCATATAAGTCCAAATGTTGAACTGATTGCAATAATCCTCCATGTCTGTGTCTACATGTCTGTTGATATCAATATATTGCAGTTTTATAACTTTTCAGCACAAATCTCAGGGACAGAAATGAAATGACTTCACAGCAGTGCTTTAAGAAACACCAGTACTTTCCTGTAGTTAAATAGAAATGCCTTGTGGTTGTGTTTTTAGCTGGTATACTGGTACTGGTGCTGTAAGGCGGGAATCGCGTGTGCGTGCATGCTACGGCTTTCCCAGTGCTGTAGATTATCGACTTTAAACCCGGTTCTAAGTGCTAGGCTCCTGCGGTGGATCTTCACGTGAAAAGCAGATGATGCCTTTTTTTCACGCTGCACCAATGGCCCATCCCCCTCTGAAGGGTCAAGGCTGTTGGGCAAAGCGAGCCGGTGTTTAAAGTTAGTGGCCTTAGGAGTGATGAACGTCTTTTGTGCACGAGACACTGCACATGTCCTCATATGGTGAGCGCTTTAGGCCAGCTTAGCCGTGTCTTGGGCGGCGGCCAAGCCCCCTGCTGTGCCTCGTAGAAGCGTTCGTGGACATGGGATGCAATCCACATTGTTTGATTATTTATACAGTATAGTTTTTTTCTTCTTCTCTGATTTCATGGTCTGCTTATGCTGATTTTCAGCCATCTTGATAATTGTTTTGGAGGTTGGTTAAAAGCTCTTGTATTAAAGCTACAGTGTGTCGGCTTTTTTGTTAAAAATGAAAGAAAAAAATCATAATTGAGTCAGAGGAGAAAGAAAACATGACGTTCCTGAGTTGCTGTAAGCCGCCCTTGGAAATCCTGTAATAGTATTTCACAGTAACTCAGTCAGAGCTTTTGGGTTTGAATTGACGGGAGTTTTTAAATGCACATGTTCTACGCCAGCTCAGATACGTGCTACATCATTACACCTAAAAGAAGTTTGGCCAGAGACCCCCCCAACCCCAAAATTCTAGTGCGACTTAACACAAGCGCCGATAGTAGTGAGCTAGTTTGCTAAACGACAGGTTGGGGAACCCAGATCAGATAACAAAATACACAGATCAGATAAAATACACAGATCAGATAACAAAATACACAGATCAGATATGAGAATACACAGAGAACACAGATCTTATAATAAAAAAAAAATAACCACACACCGGAAGGGACCAGGTGTGTGAATTTTGTTCCACACACTGTATTTTATCTAGTTAGCTAGCTAAAGTTAGCCAGCTGGCTCGGCAACATTGGTCTCAGAGACGCACAGAGCCCCGTAGATGTAGCATGTAAACTCGCTCTGCAGGTCTTTTTCGGATATATTCTGCCGAATACCGTCCCAAAAATTTAAATATTCTAAAGGATAAGATGAACGCAAGACATTTACTTTAATGATTTAAAGACAACCTGAAATCAAAACTGACCTTTTGTTTTGTTTTTTACCTTTGATTGTGCACGATGCATCTGTACTCCTCACTTAAAAGACACAATTCTTCTTTGTTTGTAATCTTTCTCTAAAGTTCAGCGACTTTTATCCGCTTCTAAACGCCCCCACTCCCCTCGCGCTCACAGCGATACCAGTTAACTTTTCACAACCCAATCGAATCCCAATGGATAAAACCAAAGCCCCGCCCAAATATGCCGCTTCACTCGGAAATACGTCGTGTTGCAGAAAAAAAAATGCGTTCGAATTTCTGTTTAATGTTGTCTTTAATAAAAGAAACCAGCTGTAAAATACAAATCATATGAAAGGCTCCACTGTGGCACATCACCACAATAAATCTAAATAAAGAGCTTAAAACCTTAAACGTACTTCATCAACTTGTTCAAACAATGAACTTGTTTACAGCAGACTGCATATTTTTCTTTCAAGTTTCTGCTCCTACTCTTTAAGGACTAAGATCTGTCTACTAACATTTATGCCCAGAACCTTTGTACGATTTGAAAAATAGCAGATGGAGTCGGAGGAAGGCGGAAGTAACAAGAATTACCCACGATAAACGAGGCAGACCAAAATGCCTGCACTTCTGATGACCAACTGAGTATTTATTTGACATGTTTTTTCACCGCCTTATCAGAGAGTATTTGTTCCTTCCACCCTAATGCGCTAACGACCTTGCATGTCAATGGCAGTATGAATGATATAAATGATGAATGACGGAACATCATGATGAACGACAGAAAATGATAAATGAGGCTTATATTTGTACCAGAGCACACGCTAAACTCTCAGTCTCGGTAAATAGCGTTGGGTTTTCTACTGCTCCAAAGCGCAGCTAGCGGACCGGAGCAGTATAGGAAACGTATTCAGATTGCACCTGTTATTGTGGCCCTAAATGAAATGTCCAAGACCCTGTTTACGCTTGTTCATTTCATGCGTCTTGAGTATCAGGATTATATCCGGATAGGGATTGTATCCGGATCGGCATGTAAATGCATGTGGTTAAAATGTTATCAGGACGCAATCCAGATACAAGACATGAAATGACCAGGTGGAAAAGGGGTCTAAAACCTAACTCGAAAAATAGCAATGCGTACTTAATTTATAGGGACAGGTGTATTCATATCAGCAGTTACAATCTGGTTAAACTTTGTTTTATTAATGGCTACGTTAACGCTAATCAACTCGCCCTGCGGAGCTACCACAGCCGCGCACACTGGGATGTTTCCCCTTTAGGTGCTCACTCATGCAAGTTGTGCTGTTGTGCCAGGCTAATTCCTGTTTGCATGGATTACACTGAACGTTACCATTTCCCCAAACTTTGGATGCTCTGTGCGGTTTTGCCAGCCGTCCTGGTTTTGTTCCGTGTTATTAGTTAGATGTAGCTACTTAGCTTCGTGAAATATAGTTAAGTACTGTGAGGAAAAATATTTTAATGGCGCTACCTTGCGTTAAGAAGGTAGAACACACTGTCTGGCATTGAGGTGAGTCTATGGAAGTTACAGGTTTCATCGTAAAAGTGTCTATAGTTCAAATTATTGACTTTTTCAAATTAATTTAATTATCGGATTTGTCGAATTTATCAAATATTCGTTGCAGCCCCAGCCGTTGGTAGCAAGCTAGCCAGCTAACATTAGCATGCTAGCTAAAAGACAAGTTCTTGTTGAGGGTGATTTACATCCTAAGAGTCTCAAACCGCGTATTAAATCTGTACTAATGTCAGTGCACCAATGGTGTCATTGCTATTTAGTCATCCTATTTAGTGCGTAGAATGCGGTTTGGGACACAGCCCTGAAGTGTATTACTTGTGTCTTGCAACTGTGAGCTTAATCCACGTGGTGGAGAAGGAGGCAGCACAAACCATGTTACAAAATGTTCCGAAGGTAGCTTGCAATAGCATTTTTCTACCAAAAAGGGCAAAATTCCCAAAACTTGCATCCAGCTGCTTTAAGCTTATACTCGGAGCCTCAAGAACCGTGACAGCGTTGAATGGTACACAGCACACCTATATTATGTGATTATATAGCACATTGTGATCTTCTCAAATGCCAGTGGACTACTTGGCAAACTGGTTACAATTATTTCTTTTGCAGTTAAAAAACTTGAAGCCCTTAAGAAGGATGATGTTTTCCGGTAACCAGTTTGCCAAGTAGTCCACTGGCATTTGAGAAGGAAATATCACACAACCACATATAACTGTTTTAGAGCGATGAAGCGTCATTTGTCATGGTAGGAGGTCCTGTCTGTGTTTATATGGAAGAAAGTACAAATTCA
>JAOUQW010000032.1:2802684-2817685 GCA_028565825.1 Olivaichthys viedmensis
TACTGTAGAATAAGTCTGTAATGTAATGAAACGTGGAGAAGGTGAAAGGGGTGTGCAGACTTTTCGGCTTGACTGTAAGTGCAAATTTATTTATTTATTTATTTATTTTGAGTCATTTGGCTACTTCGCTCTGCTTGGTCACACCACGTTCAATCAATCGGAAACACCTTATTAAGAAGTGAAAGCTGCCGTTTCTATGCCTTAATGTCGGGCTCAAATGGTTAACCCAGCAGATTTGATTTTTCTCCTCTAACTGTGCTCACAATCCTGATTAGAAGTTAAGTAGAAGAGATTTCAGCAGTGCTGTGCTGTGCGTTGTCCTGGGGTGAGTTGTTGATACCAGCTATGATTGAATTAGTTTCAGGGTTTCCTCATGTACTTTCAGTCCAGTTGTATACATTGGTGAGATAAAGGTCTTGATGCACGATTTGCTTTCATCACAGCAAGCCATGGGATTATTTATTTTACTGATTGCTTGTAAACCTGTAAACAGTACTAATTGATTGGTTCTGTGTCAACCTTAACTCGCCTAGGCAGCAGGTTAACTTTTCACTGTGTGGTTGTTTAATCGGCATGTGGTTACCTAATTTATTTCCCTAAAAAGCGCAAATACAAATGGCAAGGAAACAGAAGAGACAGCTCTTGTCCCAGGATAGCAGTGCTTTCAGTATGTGTGTCCCTTAAGCCTTCAGTAGCGTGACTGACACAATAGCAAAGGCTGGGGATGTATACAGAAGGAGCGCTCTTTGCCCACCTCTTCCTATTTTTATACTAGGCTTTAATATATATATATTCTATAAATATAAAATGTATATAATTTTGGTGACCGGTGGCTTTGGGTGCTTTGATGCATGTATCTGGGACCACTTATGATGCTGGCTTGTGAAGAATTGTTTGTGTTGGTGAAGATATTGCTCTTTGTGGGGGAAAATGCAACGAGGGAAATATTTTCCTTGGTTGTGTAAATAACACTTCTTCCTATTTATGTTTAAAACTGATAACCATTTATCTAGGTACAGAAAATTGTTTTCAAGGAGCAGATGTACAAGAGGTTTTTTTTTTTTTTTGCTCCACGTCTTATGCATGAAGTCTTACTTTTTACATCTTTAATATTATTCTTTTGAGCTCCTTGTGACCTTTTTTCTCTCTCTTGAATTAATGTCTTTTTATTTCACTTTTGAAATGACTCTTCTCAATTTCGAAATGGTGCCATTCTGTTATTGTCTGTGCTGACCACATGTCTGTGCAGGTGCAGTCATCAGTAGCAGTGGGAACTCCGGACTACATCTCCCCAGAGATTCTGCAGGCGATGGAGGATGGCATGGGGAAGTATGGGCCCGAGTGTGACTGGTGGTCTCTGGGTGTGTGCATGTACGAGATGATGTATGGGGAGACGCCCTTCTACGCAGAGTCTCTGGTCGAGACTTACGGCAAGATCATGAACCATGAGGTGAGCGTTGTTTTTGAAATATTTTCACATCTATAATCTCAAGCAGCACTGCAGCTGGCATTGTTTGATTTATTTCCCAATAGCTAAACTGGTAGGGACGTAAAATAGTCAGCTCCAGAATTATTGGCACCCTTGGTAAAGGGTAAACAATTTGGTTATGGAAAAAAATGCATTTGTGGTTAATGAGATAAACAAAAAACCTGTATCCAAAATGTTTCAACAAAACCAGGTGTCAGTAGTTTATATATAAGTAAACTTAGTAACAGGATCAATTCTTGTCTTATAACCAGAGCGTACATATTCCCCCTCCATTTATTGTGTGTGCAGTTTCAATTTACACACATTTGAGTGTTGGGAAGTACAATTGCACTTTGGCTACCACACCCACGTTTCCTTCCTACGAGGTTAACAAACAGTTACTCTGACTCCGTGAAACAAATGTAACCGTTCGATCACAACAGGCAAGCAGGATTTGGGTGGAATTTGCATGGGGACAATGGAGCCACTCCACACAGTGCATGTTCAAAGCGGGCTTGCATGCCGCTACGCATTACTACCTGGCTGTTACTGTGGGCCAGCGCACGCCAACTGCTGCTTCTTTATTCTTTTACTTTGAAGTCTCAAAAAGGCAATGCAAATTACATACTGATGGCTCCTAAAAGTTGGCTCCAGACTACTGGCTGTTATTAAAATTGTCAAAGCATAGAATCGTATTTGCGTACACTTTCCTGAAATGGGAATCTGGTCCATCATGACTGATTATGCAACTGTTTCCTGAAGTCGGGGTATGGCGATATGCGAGAGCCTTTTTTTTTTTTTTTTGTTTGGTGGTTAACTTCTTTATAGTTTAGCCAATAGCAGGTTTAAATAAACAAAAAAGTTATTTGATCTGTAATATGATTTTTGTTACATTTGTTACAGTTCCATTATTTTCTAGTTTCCTTCATGTACAACTGCATATGCATGAAGAAACAACACGGACACAGAGTGGAAACTTCATTTTCAGCTGATAGTACTGAAAGTTGGCATGCCTATAGTATTCCGTTCTTGCTCTTCTCCAGGAGCGCTTCCAGTTCCCTTCCCACATCACGGACGTGTCGGAGGATGCCAAGGACCTGATCCAGCGGCTGATCTGCAGCAGGGAGCGCAGGCTGGGCCAGAACGGCATCGAGGAATTTAAAAAGCACCCCTTCTTCTCCGGCATCGACTGGGAGAACATTCGCAGCACCGAAGCCCCCTACATTCCTGACGTCAGCTCTCCCTCTGACACCTCCAACTTTGATGTGGATGATGATGTACTGAAAAATCCGGTTAGTCCTTCTTCTCCCTGCCCCGACCTTATCGACAACCCTCAAATCTCTCTGGCTTTTGAACCATTAATGGACTTTAAAAGTTTGTATTTTATTATTTTGGTTTAATAGCCCATATGCACTGCTGCTGTTTGTGTCTACACGTTTAGCTTTTTCCCTTCATTAAGCCTAATCAGTGTTTTTTTTTTCAAAAGGTTGCATTTTTCCAAGCAGTAAAATGACCTCTTTTACTACTTTATGGTATGATCAATAGCAGGTTTAAGTCCAACTGGGTGTTGCGTTCTGTGCAGGACATTGTTCCTCCCATCTCCCACACTGGCTTCACTGGTCAGCACCTGCCCTTCGTGGGTTTCACCTACACCACAGATAGCTGTTTCTCAGATCGGGGTCGGCTCAGGCTGGCGGCTCTGGCTGACGGAGGCTCGGGAGAGGAGCTGCAGCCCCATAAGGATGGCGGCATGCAGCTGGAGGCCTTCGAGAGGAGGATCCGCTCGCTAGAGCAGGAAAAACAGGAGCTCAGCCGCAAGCTACAGGGTATGCGATCTCGGCCACAGCCGGAATCCATAGCTTTAAAAACACTTCTGTCGAAAGAAAAGTGCATATTAACGCTCTACTTGGATTGTTGCCAGCTATCCTTTTTCTAATAAGTTGCGTTCCCTATTCTCGTTGCGCTTTCTCTTTCTCTTTTTTCTCTCTACATGAATTTTTCCAGAATCGACACAGGCCGTGCAGTCTCTTCACGGTTCCGGCCGCGGGACAGGCACACTAGGCCGTGATAAAGAGATAAAAAAGCTCAATGAGGAGATTGATCGCCTCAAGAAGAAACTAGCAGGTGAGAGGGGACCATTATGATAAAGTAAACCACATGACGCAAGAGTGTCATTCAGTGTCACTGCTAATGACTAAATAGTTTGAGGTCTGTATTATTCATCAACACACACATTCTTGGAAGGTCTCTGAAATCATTGTTCCTGTCGGGGCAGAGAGTTGTCAACATGTTCATGAATCATAGCTTTTAATGTGGTTATGATCCCAATAAATGGTAGTATAGTCACATCTTGACACTCTGCTGGCTGTTTGCTCCTCTCAGACTCCGATAGGCTGGAGCACCAGCTGGAGGAAGCGGTGACTTTGCGGCAGGACTACGAGAGCTCTTCCGCCAAGCTTAAGGCTTTGGACAAGCAAGTCAAAGGTCTTCGGCAGGAGAAGGAAGACATCCATAAGGTACTGGTGCCCAGGCTACCGATGCAGTTCTTCTAAACCGCAGACGCACTCAGCTCTTCTCTTTAAATGTTAGACAAACGTTTTTGTCACAGGAAGTTAACTATAATGTTAACAATCGCACAAGTCGAGAAGTGAAATATTTATGAACGTGTTTAATGTACAGGGAACGCGTCTTAAGGCCAGTTTGCACCAAAAGCATTTCTCACGGAACAGATATAAACAATTATAAACAACCTTTCAATCCACACAGGCTCCATGAGGCACACTACTTGCACGTGTCAAAATGTGACCCCGTCTGTCAGGCTGCATTTTTGAGCACAGTGACTAATTAATTCATGAATTAATTAATTTATTTATTTATTTGAAGTGTAAATTCCATAGAAATCCATTCAAATCAAAAGATTCCACTTTAATATATATATATATATATATATATATATTTTAAAAAAAAGTTCTACATTGTGAACGTTGATTTAAAATCATAAGCTGCGATTTTGCAGCCTGGAGTTGCAGAGGAAAGTGTCGCTTACTTGAAGTGTCTGATGGGAAATTCTAGGTTACACCAAGCAAGTAGGGAGGGGGGGTTCTAGATTTTTTTTGGAACTTGCATTTGAATAAGTCAGAGAGATGTGTACTCTAAATCATCAGTGAATATTCCAACAAAGCAGCTCTTTCCATGGCTCGCTCTTCAGGCCTGTCTACTCTAGGATGCCATTGTTTTTTTTTCATGTGGACCAAATGGCATGTTGTGATCCACACAGCTGTGGGAGCGTAGGCATGGAACGGTCTTCTCACAGCCCCTGTTCCCCCGATACCTGCTCCTTCACCAGAATCTTGACCCGCTGTCTCATTACATCCTGGTGTTTATACACACTGGACCCCTTCATCATGATTAATGCCAACATTCCCTCAGCTAGCCAGGGCAGGGCTCTCCACCATTCCATCACATTTTTGCCTAATTAGATTTGTTCTGCTCCTCCACTCCAATGCTGACCCACTCAACCATTAGCTGTCTGCACCATTTTGACAGATGGATATGCTCGAGTCTATGAAACACATTTTTGTTGTAAGATTTGTAAACGCCTCTTGGCATGTGAGAGCAAAGCTTCAGCAGTTGGGTAATTTACTCATTAACTGTAGCACGTCCTTCTCTTTTCATCATCGAGCTCCCAATTCCCTTGACGATTTCTATTTCTCACTCAGCCTCTTTTTCAGTCGTCTCTCCGAGGCAGCCAGGGCTGCTTTCTTCTCTTACTCATTCTTTCTCACTTTCTTACATGCACATCTTGTTTCTCTGTAGCCATTCTTTTTCACCCACTCCACTGTTCTTGTCATTTACGTTCACCGCCACCTGGCCCTCCCATCGTCTTTTTCTCTTTTCCTTTTTTCCTTTCCTGTCCTGCCGCCATCAAACCCGTCTTCCTCCTCAACATCTGTGTCTGCATCCCCAGCAACTGGTGGAGTCTCTGGAGCGCTTGAAGTCTCAGACGAAAGAGCTGAAGGACGCTCACCAACAGAGGAAGCTGGCCATGCAGGAGTTTTCCGAGCTGAACGAGCGCATGGCCGAGCTGCGCTCGCACAAGCAGCGGCTCTCGCGCCAGCTCCGTGACAAGGAGGAGGAGATGGATATGCTCGTGCAGAAGCTCGACGGCATGCGCCAGGACATCCGCAAGACCGAGAAGGCCCGCAAAGAGGTGGGATTTAACTGAAGTGTGTGTGTGTGTGTGTGTGTGTGTGATGACGTTGTAAAGGATATTGCCACCTCTTGTCTTGAACATGTTCTGAAGTAAATTTAGATGCATTTAAACCCATTTGATGTGAAGAGTGTTTGGGGAGCAGTTTGTGCCATCTTGGTATTTGGTGTATTTGCCAATCTGCTTCAGCCATGTCTCGTCTTGCAATATTTATAACTCAGCATAACGCAGAACTTCCCCCGGGGCAACACACTGCCAAACAACAGCAAGGCTCTGGAATGCACTGCATTTTTGGCGTTCCTTAGTGACACAACAGAAGCGCAGAAAGAAAGCGGAGCCTGGCCTTGCTTAAAGTCAGCAGGCTCGGATCTCCAGGGGGACAGCAGGAATGTCTCGGCTCTCCCCCACTCGCTGTAGACCTCCTCCGTGACCCTTAGTGGACTTGCATGGCTAACCAGAGCCAGATGGGCAGCACTGACTGGCCAGAGTGCAGGAGAGAGTCCAAGCTCTGCTCACTGAGCCTTTAGAGTAAACAGACTTGGCTCACTCTGTTACTTTCCCTCCCCCAAACATAATGTATCTCTCTCTCTTTTGCTTCTTCTCGCTAAATGGCTAACACTTTCTCTCACACACACTTGCATGTGCACACTTGATTTCGGTGCCATGTTCAGTTTTAGTTGTTTTCCAAATAGACATGGTTAAGGGTGGGTGATTGTCAGTTATTTCTCTTTTGTTACTCACAGCAAGAAGTAGCTGATTGGATGGGGGAAAATGTATCGTGTTCTTTTATTAATAGTTAATTTTTGTAATATTTAAAATAAAAGAAAAGAAAGACAAAAAATTGCAGACATAGCATATTCTGTGTGTTCCAACTATAACCTGAGCAAAATGAAATATCTTGATGTAAATAATATAACGTGAAGCTATCTCCATGTATGATAAAATGCAATTTTTGCCATATCACCACCCCTAGACAAGGTTAAAGCAATGTTTTGGGTGTGGGGTTTCACTGGTTCATGCATGACAGAGGGAAGACCTCGATAAATGGAGACATATGGCTTCACAAGATCAATATGTCAGATGAAATCCCACCCTGATGTATCAAGTTTCTGCAGCGGAATGTCACTTACGGTAACTGGTTGAAATCAGGACAAGATTGTGTGTGTTTTTTACTATTGTGTGAATGAGGGTGCGATACTGAATCATTGTGTGCCCATTTTTAATGTAATGTGTGTGTGTGTTTTAGCTTGAAGCTCAGCTGGAAGATGCTCGTGCAGAGGCTTCAAAGGAACGAAAGCTTCGAGAACACAGCGAAGTTTACTCCAAACAACTGGAGAGTGAGCTGGAGACACTAAAGGTCAGAGGTCAACCCACACACCACCTCTTCCCTTTTTACTGTCACTTCTCTGCTGTTTTCTTTCATCCCAATGCCAATTCCTCCCTCTTTTTTTTTTTTAGCTCTTTCTCTGTATACCTCTCTGTGGCCATACAGTCAGCTCCAGAATTATTGGCACCCTTTGTAAAGATGGGTAAAAAAGTTCCGAAAAAATGGCTTTGTGGTTAATGAGCTTCGTCTCACACTGAAAATATGAATGAAATCTAACCTGTAATTAATGTGAATGTATTTTAAGAAAATAAAAAACCCTTATCCAAAAATACATTTTTAAACAAAACCACATGTCACAATTATTGGCACCCCTGCATTTTGTACTTTGTGCAACCTCCCTTTGCCAACATAACAGCGCTGAGTCTTCTCTGATGATGCTTGATGAGATTGGAGAATACAGAGCGAGGAATCTGAGATCACTCCTCAATACAGAATCTCTCCAGATCCTCCAGGGTTCTAGGTCCTCTCTTGTGGCCTCTCCTTTTCAGCTCACCCCACAGGTTTTCAATGGGTTCAGGTCAGGGGACTGGAATGACTGTCAAAAGCTTGATTCTGTGGTCATTGAACTATTTTGTGAATTTGGAAGCATGTTTTGGATCGTTGTCCTGCTGGAAGATCAAACCACGACCCAGTTGTAGCTTCTTGGCAGAGGCAGCTAGATTTTCATTTAAGATCTCCTGGTACTTCATGGAGTCCATGATGTCATGTATCCTAACAAGGTTCCCTGGGTCTTTAGAGGAAAAACAAATCCACAACATCCCAGATCCTCCACCATACTTAACACTGGGGATTAAGTTTTCTGTGTTCCTAAACACTCAGGTAAACTTAAAGTTAAATATAAATGGGAACATTTTGTTCATAAGAATTTCTAGGGGTAAACTATTTTTGGATAAGGGTTTTTATTTTCTTAGAATAAATTTACTTTAATTAAAGGTTAGAGTTCTCTCATATTTTAGTGCGAGATTAAGCTAATTAATTACAGACATTTTTTCATAACTTTTTTTTTTACCCATCTTTACCAAAGGGTGCCAATAATTCTGGAGTTGACTGTACTTCTGTTGTGCTTCCCCCTGGGTCCGTTTCACCTTTCTTCTAGCTATCCAGCTCTTACCACCTCATTTTCTCGACACGTCATCCTGCTTTCTCCTTGCACTATCCTGCAGACGAGGGGATATCCTGCCTGTTTATTTTTAGCTGAGTTGTTTTTGTTGAGATTTTTTGTTATTTCTGTTGGCAGGGATTGGGGTACACAGCTGGACTAAAACGTGTGCTACTGCCTCTAAATCAGTGTCCTATTACTCCTGATATTGCTGTTCCTTGCCATCACTTGCTTTATTTTTGATCTCACTATTACTTTTTTTTTTTGCCAACCAACTTTTTTCTTTTATCAAAAACGAACCAGCTTGATGATCTATGAATCTGACTGAAAGCGCAATTGGAATAAAAAAAACCTTCATGTACACGCCTAAATTGGGAAAAAAGTAAACCAAGGCCACTCCAGCTAAAAGAATAATCACCATGTAAATCCTTGAATCTGATCACTTTTACAATTGGAATCATACATTCTGTGGATTTACGTCACAACGCACGCTGCCCGACACGGCGGGTACAAAAAAAAAAAAACTGGTCCTGTAATGAAACAGAAGTTAACGTTACAAATTTGAAAATATTACAACACTTTGCAAGGTTGAATGGAGGGTGGATGACTGTTTACAAGCAACGATTTGAATCAATCGAAAGTAACTTATTCCGACTGCAGATTCCCGATGAACTGTCTTTAGTCCTATTCCTGTCCCACAGAGAACATCTAGAACCTCTACAGGATGTTCTCTAACATGTATATTCTCTCTGCCTCTCACTTTCTCCCTCTTAGATGAAGCAGGGCACCGGTCGAGCCTCAAGCGTGAGTTCTGAGACCCAGCAGGAACTGACCAAGGTGAAGTCTGAGCTGGATAAGAAGGTGCTGTTCTATGAGGAAGAACTTGTCAAGCGTGAGGCCTGCCACAGCACAGAGCTGAAGAACCTGCGCAAAGAGCTGCACGATTTTGAGAGCCAGCAGGTCTCCCTGCAGAAGGAGCTGGTTGTTCTTAAGGATAAGCTGGAGAAGGCCAACAAGGAACGGTAAGAGTGCCAAGACTGGGCAAGGGACTGCCCAGTAATACTGCACTAACGAAAACATGTGAAGGCATATGTGAGATCTTGCATGTAGGTTTACTTCTCTTTCTATGTTTTGACAGGCAAATGGAGATAGACGAGACGCTGGGTTCTCTGAAGGAGAAATATGAGCGTGAACGCAGCTTGCTGACCGAGGAAAACCGCAAGCTGACCTCAGAAACAGACCGGGTAGGTGGAAGGTTGCTAATAAGGTTTGGGGCTTGTGCACTAATGAGGGTCTTTTTTAGAGCTTCTGGTCATGTCTGCGCATTGACCCTTGACCCCCGGTATCTATTTCTCTCCAGCTGTGCACATTTGTGGACAAGCTAACAGCCCAGAACAGGCAGCTGGAGGACGAGCTGCAGGACTTGGCCTCAAAGAAAGAGAGCGTTGCACACTGGGAGGCACAGATCGCTGAGATAATTCAGTGGTGAGAAAGGCGTTTACCAGGCACTTGTTTGTTGTTCATCTATTTTATTTTAAAGCTTCCCACCTGTAATTGTATCCGTCTCAAAAATTTGAGTACTGTGTTGAACTGCGTTGGTGTGGATGTGTTTGTCATGCAGGGTGAGTGATGAGAAGGATGCTCGTGGCTACCTGCAAGCTCTAGCCTCGAAGATGACCGAGGAGCTGGAGTCACTGCGCAGTTCCAGCCTTGGATCCAGACATCTGGTACAACCTTTTTTTTCTGCTTCACATGCTCTGAACTCTCTCCTTATTAGTAGCCCTTCAGCCTCTCTGCAACTTGTACTTGATTTAGGGGTTTTGTTTGTTTTTTTTGTAGTTTTTCAGACAGTACTGCATCTGAACTGTACTTCACAACAGGCATCAGTGCTCAGTTAATACTTGCTTCCCCCCCCCCCCCCAAGTCCTCATCCTCTTTCTTGTCTTCTATTTCACATCTTATGCTTCTTGTCCCTTTATTCTGATTCTCTCTCTCTCTCTCTCTCTCTAACTCCTCTGAGTCATAACACAGTAATGGTGTTGGTGCTGATATAATTAAGAGCAGGCTAAGTATGTTATCCTCAGTGCCTATAAATGGCAAATCTAATGGAAATTGATGAAAGGAAGTGACATGTTGCTGTTGTAGGTGAGAAAGGAGATCACATTTGGTGTAGCATCCTTCATTAATGAGGTTAAGGGCATATAATGAGAGAGGAGGAGCTGACGGTGGTTTTCACATTAAAAATACTGTCTCCTCCTGGCCGTGTGAAGTGACCCTCAGAGAAGAGATGCTTCGTGGATTGTTATTTGATGTGGTCTTTATCCCTCACTGGCTTATGTTTTTCATCGCACTATGGTACGTAAAGCCTGGCACTGTACGATTCGGACACAAGTTGTTAGCAAGGGCTAGCTAACTGCTAACGGCAGACATCTACAGAGCTTGAACGTAACAGTAGAGAACGTTACGGATAGTTAATTAATAACACTATGTCTAAATGTAAGGTTTTTTTTTAAACAGCGTTTTGTTTTGTTTTTAGACAGATTTTTTTTTAACACTATTTACTTTAATAGCCGTCAATCCTAAAGAGAGTTTAACTCGATTGTGTATAAAAATGTAACGATGCAGCTTGAAGTACCTAAACAACAGTCCAAGTGATACTTTTGTTACTGCCTTCTTTGAAATGTGAACTGAAAGAGGAAATGGTATGTTTATGCAGAGGTTTGAGTCATTCCCATAGAGTCTTTTTAGAAAATGTGATAGATCTGTGAAGTGCTGTTTTCTTACCCATTAACCTAGCAAGGGTCTGGATTGAGCACCCCTACCCAGAAGTCTTTGGTGGCTCCTCGGAGCACAAAGCGGGTGAGTGCATCCATCAAACCTCTTGTCGATGAGGAATGGCTCCAAAAAAGAAGAGAGGAAAGAGGATTGCTCTCATGGCTATTGTTATTCATCTGTCCATATTTACTCTTCAATCTTGAGTGCATGTCCTACAAGTACTTCTCAAATTAGACCGAAACGTTTTCTTGTTCGGAGGACTATTCAGGGGCAGATGAAGGTTTGCTTTCCATTGCTAAATGCTCTGGGATCAGTATGTGTCCTGCTCATTCTCAGCAATATCATCTCTTCTTCGTCCAAGATACAGTCTGCGTCTCGATGCATGATGAGTGATCCGATGTACGAGAGATTTAAAGCAGCCAGTGAGTCAATGAAATGTGTTTTAGATCTGTAGCGATACAATGCGAGTCAGTATTGTGAAAACGGTCCAGAAAAAACGTGTTCGTTCGAGTAGTTGGGAGTACACGGCGCCTTCACTTGGCCTGACCGGCACAGAAAAGAATAGAGGGACAGAGAGAAAGAGAACAACAGAGAAATGTGCAATACACTTGTGTTATCGCACTTTTGGAGATGGCCGTAGCGATTCAGTTCTGTTTGCCTTCCAAATGTGGCCCAACACGCGCTGAATCGGTGCAGCCGTATCATTAATCTTGACACCAGTGCATTTATTCCAATCAGTGAATCGTTTTTTTGCCCCTCATTTATTTATTCACATTGGAGCTGAATGTTTTTCTTTCAGAAAGGACTTGTGTACCTTCTACGGTCGTTGAATTACATGTTGAGATTAGTATATTAGTATGCATAGAGATAGTAGAGATTAGTATATTAGTATACATAGAGATAGTAGAGATTATTTGATCAACATGGGGAAAATCCATGCAGTACTGTAATCTGAGATCTGTTAAATGATATGGCTTCACCATTCACTGCTTCCCATCAGCCATAGAGTCAATCTGGCACCTGAAATGGATTGATCATATTTGAACTCGGCCATAGATGATTTGAATTTAAGCATCGTATTTGTGTCATGGTTGTTGTTTACACGTACTTCTGCATATGCATGTTGACGCTTCCTGCATTCGCAACCCAACTTCTAGAAACCAAACATCGGATTTGTTATTTGTGATTTATTTCATTCTTTAAGCAAAGGACCGAAATGCTTCCTCGGTAAGGACTTGAGACTATGAGAGAATCTAGCAACTCTCTTTATTACCATCTGTCAAATGAACAATAAATGGCATCTGAACACAAAGGTTGATTTTGCATGTGCATAAAGTTGATCCTCAGAGAGTTGCTGGCTGTTTATGAATGTCCTCCTCTTTGAAGCAGGACCCCTTGTGGAAGGTGCGTCGCAGTCAGAAGCTGGACATGTCTGCTCGTTTAGAGCTGCAGTCAGCTCTGGACGCTGAGATAAGAGCCAAGCAACTGGTCCAGGAAGAGCTGCGCAAGGTCAAGGCCTTCAACATCTCCTTCGAGAGGTCAGTGCTTTCAGCCATGCCCAAATTCATGTGGCCTTTAATGAGAAAGTTCTACCCTAGTTTTAGTTCGCGCCCACTTTTGGTGTGCTAATAGGAAAAGCAATAGTAGCAGAACTCGGAGACCACATGCTGACTCTGCAGCTCACTTTCAGTAAAAAATAAAAATTATTTTAAAGAGTAATTGCAATGAAAGCAATAAATGTCTCTAGAATTAGGATTTTTTTTTTTTTTAGCATTGCACAACTTTTACACCCTGTCTCACCTCTGAGCCCCTACTCTCTCCTGTAGCAAACTGAAAGATGCTGACGCGAAGAACAGGGAGCTGGAGGAGCAGCTGGAAAGCATGAAGAAAGATCTGGAGGAGAGCCGCTCACGCTCTGACCGAGGTGACTGTGTAGCCCAGATCCTGCTATTGTTTTAAAACCAACACTTGCTATTCGCATCATCTTCCACTGAATGATCTTAACAATAAACGATGGGTTAAACTGCGGTCTAATCATTTGTAATACTGATGTAAAGTCATGTTCATTTTATCATATAGTTTATTCTGTAATGTTGTAGTGCATATCGTCGCTGTCCAATGGAAAACGTGTATCTCCCAAATTCCAATTTTTCATGAACACGAAAAAAAAAAATTTCATATCATTAATCATACACAATAAGTCCAGAATTCACGGTGTGATGTGTCAGATTTTCATTGGTCATTTAGATGTTAACTGCTGTGGGGTAGATTGAGGTTTTTGCCCACATTCCATATATGATAAAAAGTAAAAAACACAAAGTGGAGATTCATGTTTTTCATTGGACAGCGACGATATGCTACCTGGAGTTCACACTGCTATATCAAAATTTCATTTCAGAAAACAAAATCTGATAACATGAATGCATTGGACAAGAGTAAAACATATATGTATATTTGAATATGTATATCAACATGGCTGTTCGCTAATAGCAAACCTAATGAATGGTTGTATATGGTGAATGGGTTTCAGATTTACTTATTAATACTTATGTAATCTCGTCGCCGAGCGACCACCACACGCAGTCACATGCACCGCAGCGCAAAGGCGGCGTGCGCGTGACAGCAACCGTTTACTTTTGATTTTAAGAAGGAATTATTGTCTCTGCTGACCTTTCCACCATCACGGCTCTTAGGTCTCAGCTTGTTGACCTGAGACTCAACAATATCAGCACGCTCCTCAGCCTCCTCAAAATCATGCTGTACCTTCCTGAGCTTGGACAGGTGTACATCCTCCTGAATGTACACAGTTGTAGGAACATGTTTACATAATATCCTTTTTAATGTTTTAGCAAAGACATGCTGCAATAACATGCTTAAGCAAAGTTGACTAACCACTTTCTCAGATTGCCTCTTATAGGCCTTGACCTTCAGTTGCAGTTTATCAACCAGATCTTGCAGCCTGGTGATGTTTTTCTTGTCCTCCTCAGTCTATAAATGACAATTATTTATATTAGTTTAGATTTTAATGTGAACAATACTCTGATGGTTTGATATGGACAGATTTTGTACATACTTGGTAGGTGAGCTCCTTCACTCTCCTCTCGTATTTGTGGACACCCTTAAAAGCATCAGCTCCAAGTCTCTGTTCTGCCTCAACCTCACGTACCTGGAAGTTGATATATGAAATTGTTATTATTGAGACCTTCCTGGCAATACTGATACCCTGCTCTCTGTCTAGATCTAGATCCTTAATGAGCAAGCCAAAGGCGACAGTAGCAACAACAAAAAATAACTCCCTGAGACTGACTAAGGAATAGACCTTGAGAAGAACCACACTCAAACAGGAGTGACACTGGACAGTGTAATTTAGATCATTTCAGTAAACAATCAATAGTCCAACAGCAACAACAGTCCTGGGATTTGTCACTAGCACAGAACCACTGAGCTGCCACTGATAAATCCTGATGAATGTGCTACCACATTCATCATCTGTCTTCGATTTAATATTGAGGTTCAGGGCTAGGGCTTTCATATGTTAGACATTAATAAATGAAACTCCTGAATAACTGTCAGTCTCACCCTATGTGCCATCAGGCTCAACCTGCTCCTCATGTTACCATTGTTACGGTTGCGTAGCGGCGGGGACAGGTGATTTAAAAAACTTAGAAATCAAGGGGAGACAGACGAGGAACAGCTGGTAACATTTAACGTAACTCACGTGACAGGGACAACTAAGACATAAATGCATAGCGGGCGTTGCCACGGCCACGTTGCCACGACCGCCATGCAATGTCCCGCGCACAGCCGTGATGGAGAACAGCTCCGGTAAATTTGTAAATGCACATTTTTTCCTCGCCACTGAAGCCCAGGAGTCAATTGCAGTCTGTGAAATAATTTTCAATAGTTAGACCCATGAAGAAGGGTATTTCATGTAATAAAGACCCTTTTTAAAAATGCCTTACATCTGTGGCAATCAGCTCCTCCTTATCATTAATGCTTGCCACTGTGATATGACCCTGACTGCACATGGGGAAGTCGTAGGGGTTGGTGGTGATGAGCGTC